>CAEGAF010024741.1:0-15524 GCA_903067075.1 Micropoecilia bifurca
GTGTGTGTGTGTGTGTGTGTGTGTGTGTGTGTGTGTGTGTGTGTGTGTGTGTGTGTGTGTGTGTGTATGTGTGTCTGGCTGTGAGTTGTGTCAATGTAAAAGTGTCTCGGAGCTGGAGGGGTTGATCAGATACGTCCTGGGAGGAGATATGAGAGGAACAGGAGGAGGATCGGCAGAGAGAGGCTGAGCTGGACGAGCCGCTCAGAGCTGGAGCCACCAGGAGGACAAAGGGGAGCCACTCAGACCCCATGTGTGGCTTCTGGCTTCATCTTAAAAACAGATTGGGTGGGATCCTGCTGAGCTCCGTCCTGAGAGCTGTTGGCTGTGAGAACATGGCTGAGGCAGTGCTGTGTTGAACTGGTCTCTAGTGGACTGAGGACTGAGGCCGGGCAGCGGGGTTGGGCCGACTGGACGGGTCCAGTTGGTCGTTGGGAACAGAGCGGCGGTTCTGCTCCGGTCGGTTGGTGGCTAGGTATTTCGCTCTCATACTGGAGGTGTACTGGATGGAGAGAGGGAGTACAAGGAGGAAGGAAGAGCAAGAGAGGAGGAGGATGAGAAGCATAGAGGAAGGTACAGGAACAAGACAAAGGAAACATGAGTGGAACAATTAAACCTTTTTTGTACTTCAGAGCATCAGCAGACAAAAACTATTTTTTCCCCACCGATTATAAATCACACTGAACTTTTTCTGATTTAGATCCACCAGGATTACCAAAATTACTTATGTTTGTTATACTAAACTGAGACAATATTTAGAACTCTCTTTAGAATTAAAAGTTTACATGCACTATGCCGTCAAATAATTTGGTAAAACTAAGAGAATGATATCAGGTTTTTGTAAGCTTTAGAAGAGCAGAATTCAATGGATGAAACCAGATATTTACACTCACCAAACAAAAAGACACAATCTGAAGTTAAATCAGACCAAACGTCTTGTTTTAGGTCAGTTAGAATGAGTAAAATGATTTCTGTTTTATAAAATCCAGAGAAGGCAAGAGGAGAGAGAGGAGGCAGGTAGAAAAACTTTTTCACAATCAGCAGCTGTCAGAGGGACTGGAGTGAAATGACAGTAAACCACAGTGAGAAGATAGTGTTTGGAGGGGTTAGGGTTGTCTTGTAAAAATGACTATGGAAATAAATGCTGAAATTTAGGAATGGGGGAAAAAAAAAAATCTCTGATTCTGGTGATTTTTTTTTGTTTAAAATGTAAAACTGTTTAATGTCATACATATATATATTTATATTTATTTTTACAGTTTATGTAAATATCTGGTGTCAATTGCAGGCAGAAGGATATAAACACACATACAGGTCATTGGATCAGTCATTTGGACAGCCAGGATCTGACTACAGCAGTCATTCACTAAGCAGCAGCTGATTAGAGTTACATGAAGTTATTATGTGATTTCTTTGAAGTTAGTCTACTTCTGATGTAGTGGGTTAGCCTGGTATGCGTTAGTGGTTTCATGTGGGAGTCACAGTAAAAGGGGGTCTTGTGTTTTCCAAGCCATGTTTCTGCGGAGGGCAGACGGTCAGCGCTGCCTGTGAAAATAACGAGCTGCCGTCATTCAGCTGTTTGTGGAAGCTCTGGACGGTGGAGGTGGGAGCAAAGTGGCAGTGTGACTGCTGGATGGTGAAGGGTGACGGGGGGAGGCACAGAAACAGCAGACACATACACCTCGACCAGAACATGTGCACACATAGACACAGTGTGGAACAGGAAGGAGGGGGAGAAAAGGAGCTGCAGGGGTTTGGGCTCCAGTGTTTCAGGGGCTGAGCTGCGTTCGGACAGGCGGCAGCGAGCGGAGAACGTGTCTGAACGGTTCGGCTTCAGCTGGCCACAGCATCCACACGCATGAAATCTACAGCTGATATGATGTGAGGGGGGTTTTCACCAACAAACAAGCCCAGCAACTGTCAAAGTCACAACGACCACTAGAGGAGCATCTCAATAAAGTAGAGTTTCATCAGAAAGGGGAATTCACGGATTCAGTTCAGTTCCAATCAAACGCCAAACTCACTGATAGTTTCAAGCACTTAATTTCTTCCTGATGGTTTTAAGCTAGTCGAAGTAAAACTTCAGTTTCTCAGAGAATGAAAAATTACAAAAGACCAAAAAGAAAGAATTTTAATATCCTCAGCTCTGGAAAAATGAAAAGTTCACTGCACTGAAAACCTCCTGGTTATTCCACCAAATATTCATTTCTGAACTCTTCCTCAGATCAAACATTAATATTGTTGTTTCTAAATGAATATGAACTCTTTTTCTTTGCATTATTTGAGGTCTGAAAGCACTACATCTTTCTTGTTTGATCAATTCTACATTTTTGCTTGGAATTTCAGAGACATGTCAGTAGTTCATAGCATAAATGAACAATATTCACTTTACTCAAACGTATAACTATAAGGAGTAAAATCAGAGAAACTGATCATTTTTGGTGGTTTCTTCATTTTCTCCAGTTGTATGTTATGGCCTCCATCCTTCACAAACGTTCACTGCTGAAGCAGGTGGCCGTATAACAGGGAGAGGAAAGGAAAACCCACAGTGGGGTTTAGAAGAGGTTGACCAGGCTGGGGCAGACCGAGGAGCCAGAGCCTCCAGACACACACTCACCTGTGTGTGTCAGAACCGTTTGAAGGAGAAAAACGACCTGAGTGTGTCTCGGTTGGCCACCCATCAGACTGTCACTGAGTACTGATGGAGCTGTGTTACCTGCTGGTGTTGCTCCAAAGTGTTTTATCACATCCAGAACCAGCACACACCTGGAGGATCTCATGTTTCTCTCTGCTGATGAGTTTTATGGAGATTCCATAACAAGCAAACACTTTAAGTATTTCAGTTTGAGCTTAATGAATCGATATAGTACGAGTTTTACTTTTTAAATTGTAGTTGGTGGGAAAATAGATTTTTTCTGATGATATTCAAATTTATTGAGATGCACCTGAAATTCATTTTAACTAAGAGATCTGAGTATGTTTGCAGTTCTTTCACATAGGTTTTGCTGGTGAACGGCAAAAACGCACGAGTTCAGTCTGAAAAATGTTCACCTCTATGTTAACCACTATACATCAGAAATAGAGGCTAACTCTGTGTCCAACATGACACTACAGGCAAATCAAAACAACAATTTATCTTTCAATTCACGTGCAAATGGTACAAAAAACCTCTTCTTTTAAAGCTCCAGTGTCCCAGGCTGCCAAAATGACTCAAGAAGCTTGAATCATGGTCTCTGTCTAGTTTGAGCACAAATGACACTTGCAGGGATGAAGGGAAAGAGGACTACCTTCCAATATCCACACACAGCATGTCAGACGACTGAGATGGGAAAAACTTCACACCCTTGTTATCGGCAGGACAAACAGAATCTCTGTGGGGTTTGTTTTGTGCTGTGGGTATTGGAATACAGTAGAAGGGAGCATGTGATCTAGAAAGTGTGCACTTACAGAGGGTGGAGGGGACTCCCTGCCAATCAGGGGGGTGTTCTCACACCGGGGGTTCTGAAAGTTTGCGTTCTGGCTCCTGCATTGTAAAATAAGAGGTTACTTATTTAATGTGCTCACCCTGCTGCTGAGCTCCTGGTCTGTGTTTGACCTCTAATCTGCTCATCATAACTCTGATCTGTTACCTCAATGACAGAATAAACAGGGACCTTCAACTTGGCAATATATAATGTGCACAAAAAGTTAAATATTTCCTATCGTGTAACAAAAAACGTGAGGAGCCACAGGAAACTGATACATGCCTATATCTTCAGATTAATTTCTTATCAACAGTACTGTTTAAAATGTTTGGATTTGATCAATATGTATGTTGACTTTGTAAATAAATAGTGTCTTGAGAAGGTATTATAGACTTTTTTACATTTGATCACATTACAAGAACAAGCTTTAAAGTCTGAGGATCATTTTTACTTAGCCCCCTTCAACCAGATGCCTCAAAATAAAATCCAGGAAAAAACAACTGCATTAAAAGAATAACAGGTATCACAAAGAACTAAAGTTCACACCAGAAAGGTGCAGATTAAGTTACAAAAACAACATCCCAGTACCAAGCTCCAGTTCAATGGGACAACTACAAGTGAAACATCCTACAAATTCTTTTTTTAAGACAGTGATGAGAAGAAAGTCCTGTCTCCAGTTTGTTACAAGCCTCATCCTTCACAGTAGACATGACAGAATGTGCTCTGATCAAATGAGATTGAGGTTGTCCCTTTTTGCCTACAAGGAAAACATCATGTGAGGTAGATAACTACCATCAACCCAAACACACTGAAGCACACGGGTTTTTTCAGCAGGGATTTAGTGGAAAATTTAAGAAGATTAAAAAAGGAAGAAAACCTGTCACAGGTTCCAATAGGCGTCACACTGGGTGAGGGATTCATCTATCAGCAGAACAACAATCCTACATACAGTCAGAGTATTTCCATGTGTTGGAATAACCTGGTCTAAGTCCAGACCTAAAGCCAGCTGAATGTATGGCAACACTTGACAGATGATGCTTCGGCAGCCCGTATCCAGTCTGACTGAACTATTTTGCAAAGAAGAACAAGCAAAGCTCTGTCCATGTGGAAAGTTGATGGAGGCAGGATTTACATCTGTAAAATATGAACTCTGGGTGGCAGAACGTTTTACGTTAGTAAACATTTTTAAAAAAAACTCCATCGCTTTTGTTTCTCTTCACACTTTAGTTCTCCTTTCATGTTGGCCTATCATTGACAATCTCATGAAAATACATTTAATATTAGTTTTAATGTGACAAAATGTAAAAAAGAAAAATTGTTTCTTTAAAGTTTTTTTAAGAGTTGTTCTGTTCTGTTCTGAGCAAGGAAGTCAGTCCTGTGGCAACCACATGCATGCATGGTGACATTATAACTCATGTCACTGGGCCGCTAACATGTCTTTGCTGTACTTATCTGATTTCTGAAAATACTGTGGGGATAAACAGGCATGTCGGCTAAAAGAGGCAGCAGGAGTTTTCCTATCACTCCAACAGGTGATCTAATGAGGAGTTTTCTACGCTGACAGGTTGGTCACAGAGCACATGACTACACTAAATATGTCTAGGTTGTGTACTCTGGGCCACACAAGGCCCACACATCAACTGCTACCAGAATCAATACACATGCAGGTTGCTTGTGTATTGATTCTGGTAGCCTCTGGCTAGCGGCTGGTGCTAACTCACATGTATTCAGTGACGGGGGCATTGCTGACAGTGTGGGCTGTGGCAGGCAGGCTAGCTTCACTGCCATAGCTGGAGCCACAGCTGTAGAGACTGGGCATGTGAACACGGTACAGGTTATCGTGCACGCCGCGAGAGGCACCCGACTCGTCTTCTCCGTCCTCGTCATCCATCCTTCAACCGGTCAGATTAAGAGCAGGGCATGAGAGGGGATGATGGGTAAGAAGGAAAGAAGGTAGAGGGGGAGGGAGATCCGAGAGAGACAACAGAGTATAAACAAGTGATTGAAGATGAGGTCAGGGGGAGAAGGGAGGATTATTGGAGGTCTCCAAAAATAAATGAAACACCAAGCCCAGGCCATGCCTCCAGCAACTGAATGAGTAGAAACGGCAGCATTCATCTACAGACAACATCTACTGCAAATACAAAATGTCTGAAACAGGAAGCTGCATTTTTTCTTTTTTGAACGCTTTAATTCATGTGCACTGTATAAACACATTATCCTTAAAGATAGCCATGCAGTCATTGTTTTTATGCATCTATTATTGAGATAGATGTTTTGCTGTAGTTATTTAAAAGCAAATAAGTCTGTCAAAGCAGAATTAAGTCTCAAGTAGGGCTGGGCGATATTTCATACAGCATGGAGAGTTTTGTTCATCTTGAGACGTCAGAAATGCAATGAAAACCATCTGGTTTGATTGAAGATTTGAACTGAATATTTCCCTAAATGCTTCAGTAACTTCCTCTCTACCCCCTTTTTTCTTGGAGGATCTTGGAGACAACAAAGCAAAATAAAATCCCTCTAAAAAATGAGTTACCAAGTGTTCAGACTTAAACCTGCAGTATGTAACTCCTATTTAAAAAAAATCTGCTTTGTACATATTTGTTAAAACTGTCACTATGTTGCGACGGTATAGCATAAGACAATAAGACAGATAACACCTGGTTACAAAAAGAGACGTTTTGGAAGTTGTCCATGTTTTATTAACTGAATTAGGACTATTTTGCACAGCTGAATCCATTTTTATAAATCAGGTCATGTTTTTCTTCTAATGTCATTTAGAGAAAAACAATCTTCTGACTAAATTGATGACATTTTTTTGACATCATCAGTTCATTTATGTTAATATTTCTCATCCCAAAAAGTTTTCAAGAGAAAAAAAATAGTGTATTAATTTATATTAAAATTAATAGTGTATTAATTAAATGTCACAAACTTGGATTTCTGTAAATTGAATAATAAACATCAATAGGAGTAGGTACATGTAAACTGAACATTGCATCTTCATTGTGTAAAATTCTCAGCTCCTTTCTGTCTTGATGGAGTCTCTCCTCCTGCTCTTCACTCATTGATTAGATTCTCAGGAAACTGATACACAAGTCAGAACAAGTCCTGCATTTTGATGCTGATGTTGCTCCATAGTTCAGAAGGTTGACCTGATTGAGCAAAACCAGTGTGATTTTTGGATTCAGCTCATCAACATGACCCTAAAACCCCAGGTAATTTTTTGGCTGTTGACCAGAGTAATCTGCGAAAAAAAATAATCAAGCGTCTCTGTCTTCTCCGAGTGCTGAGATACACAATAGGTCAGAAACAACCAATCAGAGCCAGAAGGAGTCTAGCACTGTCAGTTATGCTTGTGTGTGTGTGTGTGTGTGTGTGCTGCTGTTTCAAACAGAAGCAATCAATAAAGGGGTCAAATAAGGGGAAATAACCTGCACTTGCACTTTATCAAGCCTAAAGGGCCTGAAAGCACCTTATAGTACTTTCAGTCATTCACAGGTTAATGTTAATTGTTTAATAAAGTCCTCAGTTATATATTTTCTACATCTACTTCAGACATAACCAAAAATGTATACATAGCATAATGTTTCCACTCAAATTGCTGGTAAACAGTCAGTTTTGTGCTTGGCACCATCCAGCAATATTTGATACACTGCTATTTTTTCAAGTATTCCCACTTACAAAAAATTAACTTTCATCGTACATCGACAGACCTCAACTGTGAGACAGAATCTAAGAAAAGTGTAAAAAAATAAAATACAATTTCTATGTAATTTATTATTAACTTATTTCATGAAATAAGTATTTGATCATCTACCAACTAGCAAGAAATCTGTCTCTCACAGAGTCCTGTCACCCTCCATCATGGCCTGTTTTAATTACACCTGTTTGAACTAAATACCAGTATAAAAGACATCTTTCCACACTCTCAAACAATAAGACATAAACCTATGTAGACCGGCACTAGGGGACAACAGCAGGACAACAGGCTGTTACAGATGTTATGGAACAGCCTCGTGTTACTAGGCAACGACTTGCACTGAAGACAAGTCGTGTCTGGGTCTTCCAGCATGATGATGACCCCAAACATACAGCCAGAGAAACTACAAAGTGTCCTGGAGTGGCGTAGACAGTCTATGTATTTGGACTTAACAGAAAGTCTGTGGAGGGAGTTGAAGCGCCATGTTGCCAAGTGAAAACTCACAGAAGATCTGATCAAGAACTATCTGACCTCTGCAACTGTAATCAAAGCTTTCAATAACATATCAAACACTTATTTCATTCCATAGTACACAAATTAATTATTTGAAAATCATACAGTGGAATCTGAATGATTGTCTAAATTAAAGACAATCTAACAAGCCATGTGATTTATAGCTGTTAGGCAAAGAAATGAGATAAAATATCAATTCAAATTTCCTACATTTTCACATTCGTATAGAAACCCTGAATATATCACTATAAATTCCTAATGCATAGTAGCAATTTTTAGGCAATATCACCCAGCCCTGATAACAACAAAGCATAATTATTTCCTAATTTGTTTATTTTTAATATGCTAAAAAAATTGTAAAGCAAAAGTATTGGGACTGAACTGAGCAATCTATCTTCAGACATAAAAATGGTTAAATGTAAAACGACCAGCAACGAAACAAAATGAGGCTTTAAAAAAGTATGTGCTGATTTGGAAGTTGGATCTCTGGCTGCAGTGCTGGACACAACATGAAAGCACAAAATTTCACACTGACATCAAAAACACTTTCTTGGTCTTTTTAGTACTTTTGTATCTGCTGTTTACATATCGACACCATTATGCCAGGTGGTAAAGAGATAAAAATAGAGGGAACTCTATTTAGTTGAACAGATGCAGAAAATAAGGACAATGGGATATCTTGCCACCAGATGGCAGCATTTTGCCCTTTCAATAAAATGGACAGTACAGCCTACACACTGGTGTATTAATGAACCCAGTGAGGGTCAGATATGAACTTCCCCTTATTCCTGTTGGGACATATGTTTGGATTTGCTTCGATCCAAACCCAACAGAAAACCATAAAAACACCAGTATGGCACATCTCTGTTGTAATAGGAACAATCCATCCCTGCATTCAAAGCTTACATCTATTGCACCGATTGTGATGCTGAATTATTATTATTATAACATATGATTCTTCAGTTATCTCAATATGCACCGTCATTTGCTGAAGCCCGAAGCATTTCCAAATCAGGACAGGGGGAGAGAGTCAGGGAAGGAACAGAAGGAAGAAGTGGGGCAAAGGGGGGGAAAATGTGGCGGCATCCTGATCAACATAACATGGGTGCTCCGAGTCAAAAGAAAATGAGAGTTGTGCAAACAGACAAACAAACCATCAGTCAAACTGGCAGCAATGAGGGCAGACAGTAAAATAAGAAACAACTGCATGGATGCAGAGACAGGCAGAGGGAGGTATGAAGAAGTTCAACCGTTTGGGAGGCAAATACACCCAAAAGCAATGACATGCATGCAGACTCAGGAGGTTCTGTTTAAGGCTTTTTGCGTTGTTTTCCATCAGGCATTAGAATTATTCACTGGAGCTGATAATGTGTGAATAATTAACGAATACGTTAGTCAAAAGACAAGGATTTAGGGATGTGAAGAGTTATATGTGGTCTGTATGCGGGTTTTCCATTTCATCATTTGCCTTGACTCAACTCTACTGTCCTACTGAAGACGGAATCTCTTCAGGGCGGATGTGATCAGCTGCTTATTTCCCAATACGTTCTCAAGTTGATAAAAAGGTAGGACTAAAGATTTTTGCAAAGAAAAGTTTTACGTTTACTCAGACTTTCTTTGCAGAATGAGCCAAGCCACCAATGGAAAAGTCTCATACCAGCATGAGAGCAACTTTGGAGGAGCATGTGTGTGTTACCTCTTCCTTGGCCAGGTATGTGGCACACTGCACACAATAGAAGAGAACATCAGAGCGGTGACAAAGGAGAACAGAACCAGGTAGATAAGACCTTCTACCCCATCATAGCACAGCCCCGTTAAAGCCTGGACGTAGTCCTTTAACGAAGAGGAGAGGAGAGAAGAGACGTCAGCTGGGAAACACGGATCGAATTTCTGTCATCAAACAAAGCAAACAGTGACTCACCATGTGTAGGCTGCGGCAGTCAACCAGGGCGGTCAGCTGGTGGAGACCAACCTCAGTGGAGTTGAGAACCGACTGGATTTGCTTCAGACTCTAATGCACACAGAGCCAATGGTTTTCATACTGAACAGACATCGTGCTTTATGTGTATGTTCCAGAACTTTTAGAACTTTAGAAAATTGTCCATTTATAAACACAACCTTCAACATACAGCAGTGGGATTTTTAAGGATATAACAACAGGAAAGTGGAAAATATCTCTCCTTTGCTCCATTTTCTATTATTTTACACAGCAGAAAATGACAAGACATTTTCACATTTCCAAATAAAAATCTGTCTTTTCTATCTAAATCTAAAAAAAATTCATCTTGGTCTCATCTTAGTAGAGCTCCTTCTTCGAAACGCTGTTCCTTAAATACTGGATTTTTGGAAAGCTTGAAAACTGGTGGCCCTTCTTCATCCTGAGTTGTGAATCCCTGCAGCTCCTCCAAAGACACAATTTGTTTCTTTAAATACATTCCTCCTTGCATGCATCTAACTTCCCCTTAATATTCTCCCTGTTCTGTCTTCTTGGTTTCTTGGTCTTAATGATGCAGTTTATTTGCTGATGTTCTCTACCAAATCTCTGAGGCCTCCAGGTTGCATAAGGTCATTCAGCTGTACTGGATTTTATTTAGGGATATCAGAATCAGCTGGGCTCTGAAAACAAATACACACCCCACCTTTCAGATAGAAGATTAAAAAAAAGGGGGAATACATTTCCCATCCCTTAAAATGCACATCAGGGTAAAGCTTACAGATAGTTGCACTGTAAGCAAATGCACCTTGGCAGTGGCATTATCACGTGTTGCTGATCTCAGTAGTTCTGCCACATCATCCTGCATCTCCACCAAAGCTTTGTGACTCCCTGACAGCCTCTGCAAAACAAACAAGGAAGTTATTCAATAGAAAAGACGTAGGAGAAAACATGGTACTGTGAGACTGATGAGAAAATCCAGAACACTGAGACATTTTTACCTGCTTGAACGGGTTCGCTTGTCCAGAGCTGCACCTCAGATAGTATTCCAGGATATCTGGCAAGGCATTCATAGATTCATGTAAATTCATGTAAAAATATCCAATCCATTGAATTATGCAGTTTTATAACAAAAAAAGGTAAAGTTTGAATATTTTAGAATTTTACATGGCCTGTTTGCTCCTGCTGAGGCATGTTTACAGTTATACCAAGATACAGGTGAGTGAGTGAGAGTCTTTATTTGTACTTTAGAGTTGATACTACTTTTACTTTTAAAATCATAACTAACAAAACTAGGCTTTTTGATAAGATTTAACTTTAATATCAAAGTGAAAACAGATTTCAATTAACATCTTATAAAAGTAACATAATATTTTATTTCATTTTCATCTTGTCAAAATCATTTTGATGAGTAATTTTAGGTAAATTACTTTGTCAAAAAAGCTAATTTTACTTTATTGTGATTGATTTGTAGATCACATAAAAGGCACCATATTTTCAAACAGGCACTCGATATCGGCAACATCCGAGTCCTACAGCAAGTAGATAGAGTGGAAACTACAGAGAACAGGACTGTGTGGAAAGATGAAGTTGAATTAAGCAGAAATCTGATAAAAAGGAAAGGGAAGAAATCAGCTTAGATTTAAAAAAATAAATAAATAAAAACTACTCTTGATTTTCTCTGTGAGGCCTTTGAGACGAGCAGAAGCAAGACAGAGTTTTTGATGCACAGCAAAATGTATTGAGAGGCAGTATGAGCTTTTAGATACCAGATTGTCAATCAAGCCAAATCCCACTGGATGTGCCCAGCCACACACAAAGAAATGAACCACTTTCTAAAAATAGAAGCCATAGCAGCTTCAGCTGTCAGAAGTCAAGCTGACATGTCATTGCTTCTTTGCCAACCAAAACGGACAACATAATAATGCATAAACTACCTGCTGGACATCAGCACGGTTGTATCGTTGGTGTACGTACCTTGATTGATGACTGCATTGTCTTTGGTTACACTGGTTATGTAGGAATCTGGAGAGACGCAGAAGTCACTGGCCGCCTGTGGGAGAGCCAAACACAAATCAGACATCCAGCAGTAGGGATTACCTCACTGTAGAGACAGAGAGCTCAACTGCGTTACCATGGTTAACTTACAGCAGCGACACCCAGCTCAAGACCCAGAGAACCCCAGCTGATTATCAGAGTCAAAACCCCCAGGAAGCACACTCTGGAGGACAGAGGAGAAAAGAAACTCTCTGTGTAACCGATAATAAACTCAATGGCCATGCCAAATCATGGTTTATATATTTCAGAGAACAAGCAGGATTTGAATCAGTCCAATCAGAGCAGCTTGGGGATGATGATGCAACAGACCGTACCCAATCAGAGTACCCCGAGAGTTGCGAATGAGCCCAAAGAGCACCAGCAGACAAATGAGGACATCAAACAGCAGCAGACCAAGGTAACCCAACCACCTGCAAGAATACAAAAAGGAACGCATTATTCCACAAAAAACATTTCAAAACCTAAAATATGAGCTTCTCATTTACACTAATCAGGCAAAAAATATGGCCTTTATATTCTCACTTTGTCTTTCATACTTTGCTGGTAGTTCAAGGTACAATGTGAACAGTAATGGAGAGCAGGCACAACCCTGCTTTGTGTATATTATCTAGGTAAAACTGTTCCAGAGGCCAACACTGAGTTCAATTCTCACAATAGAATTATTTTATTGATCTTTTATGGTGTTAATAACCAGATTGTGTACACCAAATCTCTATAAGACCTTGTAAAGGAAAATTAATTTAAATTGATGCATTTTCAATATAGCAAGACAATTAATTAATAAAAAAAACAAATTTGTTTTGGTCAGGCAGGTAAACTGCCATCTGAGCTGCTGGCATGCTTGGTCCAGACCCAACGGTCCCGTTGAGTTAAAAAAAAAAAAAAAATAATAATAAAAAAAAGTTTTTATCAAAATTGAGTGAAGGAAATGGGGAGATAAGAAGCTGTGGTAGAACTTATGGCTGGGAAAAAAGTACAGAAATCAGATATCAGAGGCAGCAGAAGCCACCCTGCACAATTTGTATAGAACATTTCTGAACATATTTAATGTTTGTCATAGGTCATCTTTAGTTGGTAAAAAGTCGTTCCTAAATGAGCCGACCACATCACTGAATTAAGATCGCAAACAAAGGAAGGAGGTCATAATTTTATGCCTGATTAGGGTGTGTTTTATTATTATCAATAAAGTAAGTGAAGTTTTCTTGACATAGTGTTTCTTATCTTAAATAAATGCAAAGTATATAATATGTCTGTGAAAGACAGGACTGGATTTCCAACTGTTTTATTTACTGACCTGTAAAAGTCAAAGGCCTCAGTTTTTTGGGCTAAGTCTTCCAGAGAGACGTCCGTGTTGGACCAGAAGGGGACGTCCACCATCAGCCTCACCAACTCGTCCAGCTGTCCTTGCAGCTTCTGGATGATGGCCACATAGTCTGTCTGATCCTGGAAGGTCGTCTCTAACTGGGCCAGGTTCGCCTCCACTGTCTGGTTTAAATCTAGGGTATTATCTAACACCTAGAAACAAAATGAAAAACATTCACTGAAGTGTTCTTCTATTCATATTTGAGGGTAATTGTAGGCTCACCAGTTTCTCCACTCCAGAAACAGTGCGGTTGGCATGACGAAGAGAGTACGCCAGGCGACTGGCTCCATCACTTGACTCCCCGTTTCCATAAAATCCAACAGCGATTCCGGCACTGGAGGAAAAATGGGAATCAATACACGAATCTTTGACTCAATACAAACCTTTCATACCTATAGACAAACTTCTAAAAAAAAAAAAAAAAAAAACCTTCAATTTTTTTCATAATTTACCTTGTGAGCAGCGTTACATCATCCTGAAAAACTGAAGGACACGCTAAGTTGTCGGCTGCAATTCATCTGCACCTTGCCATGCCTCAACACCAGAAGGCAGCACTGAGTTCTCAGATTTCACCCTCATGCCTCAGGCAAACACAGTTCTACCAGAGAGGATTCATGTACACACATGCACACTCACACACACACAGTCTACACAATAATTGGGTCACCAGACCACAAATAATGCAATCCCCCCTGCAGGGCTCTGCCTACAGTCATTCAGCACACAGGCTACATACAATATTTGGGGCTTTTCACTCATAAAGACTTTATCCAACATCATAAACAATAGAAACATTTTTTCTATTTTTCTGCTGTAGCTAATCCATTCCTCCACCATGCTGCCTCCTTTAACCCCAATATGCTTTCATGCCCTCTCCGCCCCCCAGCACCCACTGAAAGCGTGTGTGTGTACCCTGACTCTGCCCTCCTTTTGTGTGCTTTATGTACATGAGTCTACTGAACACTCTACTGACACTGCAGCTGTCTGCATCATGCAAGCACTAGACAGATTTGAAGAGATACATTACCATTGTACAGACAATTCATTCAGGCCTATTACATATTTATTAGCTCCATTATACATCTGTCTTTACAATGCACATATCCTCATGTATCTGTTTTCCGTCTGTGCTTTGTTAAACACATGAGCTATTGGCAGAGTTTCCCTCAGTGTGTGTGTGTGTGTGTGTATATTAGCAAAATGATATGATCTATATTAGAGATGTGCCGATCAGGTTTTTTCCTGCCGATACCGATTCCGATCATCCATGATGGCCAATCACCGATACCGATCACATAATATTTTTTTTAATCATAAGCACTACTGGTTACATTATGTGGAAAAAGGAACCATGAATTCACCTTAATTTAGACAAAACGTGTAACTTTTTCCAAGAAAATAAAAAACAAGCATTGTGCAAATTGTACTGCAATCAGTAATACTGTCTTTAACAGACTGAAAACATATGAAGGCTCTGAAGAAGCTAAATAATGCAAAGAGCCAAAATAAAACCTCTCAACATTGCCAAAAAATTCAAGTATAAAACCTAACATTCAAAGGCAAATACAGGAACCATTACAATAAACAATCCAGAGTTACTGAATGAAAACTTCCTGTTAGCATGGCGGCTAGCTNTGCTAGTTCTGATTGGCTGTTTCTGACTGAGCGGAGTAATTATACAGAACAGGGAGGAGATCGATTATTTTTTTAGATGATCTGTCTCATGTTAAGACAGAGAAAATTTTAATACGTATGTAAAATGTATTTTTTAAGTTGGATGCTGCAGCTTTAAACAGGTTGGGTGTGAGAGTCACTACCAGGTGGAGCAGAAGCGGCTCCATGTCAAATATTACTAAATATTAAATATTACTGTAACTATCTGTGTTTTGATGTGTTTATTTTTGAGTTTTCTCTGTGTAGTCCCGTTCTCTGTGAGTCCTGTCTCTGCGTCTTCCCCGTTGTTTCCCAGGTGGGTCTCGTTCCCCTAATTACCCCATGTGTATTTAGTCTCACCTGTTGTCTGTGTTCTTCTTCCGAGAAATGTCTCTTAAACTTAGAAGGGATCAATTATCCTTAAATTACTGGTCAAATTTAAAGGGACAAAGAAATGATCATCCAACATTAGAAGTACTTAAACATGGCTGGGAAAAGGAAAAGAAACAATTAAAGAGCTTTGGATGGATAATAAACTCTAAAGTTAATCAAATTAATTTAAATCAGGTAGATATATGTCAGGTAGTTCCATTATCCGCAGTTCCACCTTGGATGCTTCCTGATGCTGAGGTTGATTTTTCTTTTTTAGAAAAGAAGAACAAAGATAAATTTAACAATATGAATAGATATATAATACAAGAATACTTAAATGAATATTACAACTATATACAAATCTACACAGATGCATCAAAAAATACAGCTAATAAGGTAGGGATAGCATTTATTGTGCCACAGTTTCAAATTAAAGTAGGAAAAAGGATTAGTGATGGAGTTTCAGTG
>CAEGAF010024756.1:0-29941 GCA_903067075.1 Micropoecilia bifurca
TTTTGTTTTTTTCTTACTCTGTTGTGTCTTTTCTTTTTCTTATCAAAATTAGCAAACAGAGAAAGTATGTACAAATGGGAACTAATCAGTATAATTATATAATTGTATTGTAAGGTGCTTTCTCAATAAAAACGTTAATATAAAAAAAAAGTATTGGCCAACACTGTTCACTGTTCACTGTTCATTTCAATTTATTCCAGAGGAGAATGGATTACCCTACTTGGTTTGTATGTTCTGCTTCCTTATTGAATGTTTTATTTATTTATTTATTTATTTATTTATTTATTATTTATTTATTTATTTTATTTATTTATTTACAGTATAGAGATTATAAACAAACGGTGACATTCAGAGCATTAAATGACCTAATATTGTACCTCAGCACAGTCACAACCGAGATCCCGTGTAAATGGACCAAAAGTCTACGGCCATGAGGGCTCACTAAATGCACACTGAGATCGCTGGCCTTGCTCTCTATAATGCCAGGCTTTGTTGGTCATGTTTCCTCAGGGAGAATGAGAAAAAAGCAGAGGAACACTTTAAAAGTCAGCAAGGAAGAGAGAGAATGAGGAAAAAAACCCTGAAGGCAAATGGCAAGAAACATCAGGGCCGTTAGAAGGAGCTACTTTAGCTGTCATGCAAGAGTATGTGAACGCACCAGTGAACCCACACTGTCAGCATCAGTGAACACACACAAACAGCCAAGATGGGGACAAGCTTTATTATCAGCTTTATGGTGTGTGAAACATGCTCACTTAAAGCTCAAATTGTTGCTGGGTATCAAAAATCTGTACCAGATCCTCTTTAGAGCATTTGTTAGTTTTTATTTATTTATTTTTAGGTTTTGTCACCATTCATGACTATTAAGTCAAAGAACCTTAATCCTGCACCATTTGCTCTGTAATTTGAAGTCAACTGACAAGTTGAACCAAGCAGCATAAACTCTCAAGAGGTATTTGCTTTGTCAGAGCCGATTAGAGGGAGGCAGACGCTCTGGGATGACATGAGATGCCACTGAACAGAGCCGTTGGCCGCCGCCTGTTTGCCATGGGATGCGTTAGCACAGACAGAATGAAGCTCAAAATGTATTAAATGAAAAAGAAGAGAGAGAGAGTTGTGTGAGAGAACTCAACCATCTTCTTAAGGATTCCCATTTAACTGTTCTGCCAGATCTCATCTTGTAATTTTGTTTGCTTGTCCAGGCATGTGTGAGGCTTTAGTTTAAAAGCTATGTACACAACCATGTTTGTTGTAATGGCAGTATGTTAGGGACACGTCTGCATCGTTTATGTACAGCATGAATGCGGAAAGAGCTTGTGTTCCTCTCTTTCTGTGTGTGTGTGTGCGTGTGTGTGTGTGTGTGTGTGTGTGTGTGTGTGTGTGTGTGTGTGTGTGTGTGTGTGTGTGTGCTTGTGTCTGTGTGTGTTGCAGAGAAACACTTTGGTGCTTTTTGTCATTACTCATCACCATGGAAGATCACACAACACGATGTGACAATGCAGAGCGCAGCTCAGCAAGTGGTGCTGGGATTATAATTGATGTTAAAACCACCAAGTAGTTGAAGCATTAACGGGTGACACATACTGAGGATAGGATCATTTTTACAGGAATTTTTGCAGGAATGTTTTATACTAATTGGTTATGTATAAAAAAATACACAACAAATGAATTGCATTCTTAAAAGGAACTGTTGATTTAATAGAATTTAGCCTCTTGTGAAAGTTTTAGCAAATCCCCACATATTTCTTTCCTTATTGTCTTTTGGGATTTAAGCAATTTTAAAGCTTAAAACAACGGGGTTGCTACGTAAAAATGGTACAAAAAAGATCAATGTAAGATAAACACATGAAATTAATAAACCGAGCTTTATTTTAAGTACTTTATGAAGTTGGAAGTTTGAGCTACTTTTAAGTACTTTTAAATAAATATAAATGACACAAAATTTACTAAACCAGAATTAGATTTTCTGCAGATAATGCTCACAGGTTGGACATCAAAACGGGCTTATTGACATTTTGTAACATTAGAACCAAAACATCCAGTACATCTTATGTCATAAACCAACACAAAATTGTGTATAATTGTGAAATCTTAAAAGCTTTGCATACATTTGTGTAAAATCCTCTCTATGCTGAGACCCCTAAGTAAAATCCGTTCAACCAACTGACTGGTCAAATGAGGGGAAAAAAGTTGCAATATATAGACACTTGTAGGCAAAATTCTATACAGGATTCTGTAATACCACTTGTAACATCAGCTATTTCAGTTTGGTAAAGAGGTTTATTCATGGGTGTAAGCAACACCGTTAAAGCTGTACTCTTCCATTTCACCCTTTTCACTTTTCCCTTGAGCTGTTAAACAAGTTAAAGCCAAATCCTCTGCATATGACCTTCTTTAATCTTGCATTAGACCAAAGTGAGTCTCTGTTAGCATTAGGCATTGAGCTTATTACACAATGATAAATCTCTCATGCTGAGTTAAATCATTTGAATTGACAATGCAGAGGTTCAGCAAGGCAAATAAGAATAGCTCTACCTTAGCCTACCAAAGCTTAGCCTGCCGGCTATTGAAAAGGACATCTTTAGGCTCACTACAAAGCTAATATTAGCTTAGCATTAGCGTTAGCAAACAGTGGGATTAATCAGGCTGCTGGGCTGTCAAAACGCATAACTGCATGCTTCCAAGGGTTCCTTTGGAGTTATAATCCTGGGTCTCGGCAGGCGATGACCTCATGGGCTGGACTGGTGCCTGTGGGAGGATTGTCTAGCAGGCCACTCATAGAGATTTGCAGTGTCTGTGTGCGTGTGTTCTTTATGGCGGATGGTTTTATTGAGGACCATGCCACAGAGAGAACAGCGAAACTGGCGAGTTGAACTTTTCAGTCTTGTACTGGAACAGAGCTCCAGCTGTTTTGTTTGGGCATTTTTATACCACGCCTCATAGAGGTGCAGTGTGTGTAGGCCCCAGGATATGGGTGCAATGATATTTCAATTGTCCCCATGTCACATTGCATCAACAGCGTACTGTGTTTTTCCTCACGGCTACAAGATAATTGAAAAGGTTAACCTGTCAGTTTTATCCTATGTTATTTGTCTTTACTCAGACTAAAATAGTGGTGAGTCATCTGTGACTGCCAAGATGGCACGCTCACTTGAGTTCTCAATTACCATCACTCAGAAATGACAGAAAGCAAGGCACATTTCTAATGTAGGGGAAGGTTAGCATTATTCTGTCCTCTTGTGCCACAATTTTGAAACATGAAGTAATGCATAGAGAAAGAGGAGGCTAATCTCTAGGTATGAATGTTGTACATCTTTTATCTTGCCCCACTCACTATCACTCACAGCCCTGGAGTGACAATCTATGCTGAGAGATCTATACCCCAGGCTAACCACCAATTTATAAAACCCCAGGTTCACAGACGTGGGTCTTTGAGGTTAAAATAACTCCACATCGTCTGACAGGCAAACACAGATTGGAAATTAAAAGTCAGTTGGCTGGGTCAAATGCACACACATAATGACCAATACACATTTGCTGACGGTTAAACCAGGGACTTTAGAGGCAGATTGCTTTGCTGTCAGGATCACATATTGTCAGTGGCTCCAGCCAGCCATGGACTTCATCAGCTAGAGACCCAGGACTGACTGACTCCATTAAGCTCTACAGCTGGGTGAACACCCAGTATACAGAAGGCTGCTCCAGTTAAGACTAGAGGATTTATATGCAGCATAGTGTACTTTTATAAAGGGTTTTTTATTATTCCTGTCCTGGTTTGCAAATAAATAAATAAGGAGAACAGACTGTTAAAGCTTTATGTTAAAATAACAGGTAGTTTAAAAACCTTGTTTACTAAGAAGATTTAGGCTTTAATTAGTAGTAAATGCAACATTGATCAACATATTTGATGTGTTCTTGCTTGATCATTTTCATAATAACATTTTACAAAATGTAATGTTTATTGCTTGTTTTATCATTGAACTGTATTGTTGCTGAAATTTGCTGCACAAATAAACTTCACTTGACTTGGTTCCCAAGATGGCAGCTTAAATCAGAGATAAAGAAGCTTATGTTTTTCTTTTATGAATCCATTTAAGACCTATGTGTATTTTAAGTGCAGTAATAATATTAATTGTTTATGGCAGCAGTTTGCTTCTTGGCCATGCCCCAACACAAACAGTAGACTGGATATTTAATTTTGATCCAGGGCTTCTAAGAATTAGCTGTCCTGCTCTTCTAGTGAGGTAGGATCTAGGTGAGAAGTTCCGTCCCATACAGCCTGTGGACAGATGGAGGAGAAGTCCTTCCTCTTCCAGTTATATACTTCCATTGACATCAGAGTTTTCTTTGCTGAAATTACTCCTCTTCCTTCTCCTAGATGCTGAAAGTGGATTAATGCAGTGCATTGTGGGATTGTATAGTTCTTATACCAGTCTCTTTGTTTCCTCTGCAGTTTAGCCCTTCATGGCTCCATACCAACCCGCTGTGGGGCTTTGTGTAGTCCAACATCTTTCTATCAAAACCAGGATTTACTGCTCCATCAATCTGAGCTACAGTAGCTTCTCTACAGCATCAGCCCACAGGGGCCAACCTTCACTTCCCACATGCATCAGTGAGACTTGATCTAGACCTAGTTCATCACTTCTCCTCCCTGGATAGATGACTAGAACGTTGTCTAATAAATACTTGAAAGTACTCTTTTAAAGACATTTTCGGCAAGATTCATAACTCCACACCAGAACTGCCACACCCGAATAATCAATACAGTTACTGTAGCCGAGCCAACATCCCTTTGTAGATGGTTAACACTGATAACAGCAAGGTGACCCTGGGATTCAATGGATGACAGAGACATAGTCATCTAGGCCACTAGTTAGGAGTGGAAAACACTTCTAACTATCTCAGTAGATTATCACACCTAGAGATATTTAAATATATCTAAAACCTTCAATCCAAAATTCAGAAATCTGATTGATTGTTTTTCTTCTAAATTCTAAATTATATTGAAACTTTTGTTCACATTTGAGATATTTAGAGATATTTTCAACCAAATATAGTTTACAATCTTAGCTAGGCAAGTATATATCTAGAATATTTCACTAATGGCACACTAAATTCTCTTATCATTTTTTTATTCAATGTTAAAGGTAATTGTTGCGTTGATTGAGCGACATTGGGGATTAGTAATTGTTCTGCATTCACCTACATCTATTTATACAACCACATTGAGGACTCTTACAATCCTCTGCAGAACTTTTGCTGGACAAAGTTCTTCTGACATTCATCAATAAACCATAGATTTGGTTAGGATTTAGGTTTGTGCTAGTTTAAGAACTGTTACATAAGCAGGGGTTATAATTTGGATCAAGAAAAGTCTCCAGGAAATCAACCTTCAAGGAAACGAAAATGCAACTCCATGTGTGTGTGTATGTGTGTGTGTGTGTGTGTTTTGTAGAATGTGTATTTGTGTGTTAGTGCTCTCTCCGTGAGAACCAGTCCTGTTGCCTTTCAGCTGAGTTGATAGATCCAAAGTCGAGCTAATTTGGTTTTACCTTTAGCCCCAAAAACAACACGAATAATCCTGGAACAGCTGCGATCAACCATGAAATAACTGATGGCTGCTTGTTAGCTGAGGTCAAGGAGCCCAACAGGACGAGACCTGGAGAGGAACAGGATATTGAACTAATCATCAAAGATTATGGCAAGAGTTCTACACAGGAAAATACATAATAAAACTGGCTCTTTAACAATTTTAGCGAAACACAGGTTTCCTTTTTCCACCTTTATCATTTTTTTAATCCAAAAATTTCAGATATTATGAGACCTGTTCTGATGACACTTCACTTTCAACACACTCAAAACAATCATATAAAACGGCCAAGATGCTGAGAGCCAAGAAGAGTGATGGGATGAGAGCTGAGCTGAGAGAAAAGAGGCTGGGAGGGGGTTACAAACAGATGAATAAATGAGTTAAGTGGAGAGTAGGGAATTTGTGCTTTCCTCCTCCCCCTTCCTGTTGCACCGTTGAGTGTATAAGTGCACTCCCCCTTCTCCTTTTGCTTCACTGCATCTCTGCTCAACTCCCAACAGAAATTGCTCGGTGGCATTAAATATGTAAAATTAGCATTTTAAGTAGAATACGTTTTGTGTCACGCCCCGCTCTCCCCGCTCATCCCCTCCGCCTGCTGCCCAGCCCTGAGCGCATCAGCCGCACAAATGCATGCATGCATATGATATGAATTTAGTCATCTCCATAGTAACACCCGTGGGGGTGGGGCTTTGGATAGAGGGCATGAAAGGTGTTGGCACTAAAAGTGGATCTGATTGTATTTATTCTTTATTTAGTGAGTTTATTCAAGGAGTTACAAGTGCTTTGCTACAATAAAGAGCAAAATCCTACTATATATATATATATATATATATATATATATATATATATATATATATATATAATCAAACACTCTGTCTTTCACAAATATTTTACATATTTTTTTTTATCTGCGGTATTTAATCTTTGCAGACATTAGTTCAATAAGTCACACACAGAATATTTGAATGCATTATTTATTCTGGTAATCTACTCACTGCATAATTATGTATGGCTTTACTAATACGTTAGCATATAGAGCTTATATGTGCAGAACACTTCTTCACTATATATGAAGCACTACATTTTAAGAGCCTTTCATATTAATTTTATGGATGACACGAAATGTAAGTGAAAGATTACTTTTATTATTGCTTTTATTAAAAGGACAGTTAAATTTTTTTGATGTTGGATGCTACTTAGAGGTTATGATCATCTTACCTCCAGAAACATTTAGTGTCTTGTTTTGATGAAACATAGAAATTATTCTGAAATAAAGACGTGTCAGAGCAGGATTAAGGTCAGTCGACCTCTGCTATCTGTTTATGTTTCTAGCATCAGATATTTTTCCCATCCAGTGGTTTTGCAGATCAGCCACAATATACATCTGCAGCACAGGATAGGCTAACACAAGCTAATTGGTATTAGCATGTCACCAGGAAGAAGCACAGCTTTGTCAATGATTTAACTAGTCACATTTAGCTGCATTTCTAACAGAGTAATGTCCAGCTCCTGTTGGCAGTGGATTTATTTGAAGCTGTTTGCTGAAATGCAATGCTGAATTTGCTCTCTATTTTGATTGTACTTGTTGATAGTTTAGCACAAAAAAGCATTTGATGAGGTTTCAGTCAATCTGGCTTCTATGAAACAATCCTAAAATGTTACTTTTTTACGAGCATTTTATTAATGAATTGTTCTCTTGTATTATAAGCTTGAGGCATTGCTTTGAACATCATAACATGTTGAGGGTAGTGTTTCAGCTGCTCTCTTCTAGGGACTGAGGAGATGTCGCAGCACTGTGTTCGATGACAAAGACGAACACAGGCCACAGCAGACTCACCAACACAGATAACACCACAGTAAATGTTTGGAAAACTTAAATGGTTGGAAAAAAAACACTGTCCATTCTACCAGTAAAACAACGAGGATGGTCTACAATCAAAATAAGCTATAATAATAGATTTAGCAGGGTGTGTATGTGAAAACAGGACCTGGTTTTTAAAACTGGCTCCACATCATATCACACAGGCCCGACTGGGGTTGCGGTGGACAAAATAAAAGACGTCAGTCAACCTGGCATTTTGAGTTTCACCAGGTCTCTATAGGTAAACAACTTTCACTTTTTACATACATGGTTAATTAGATGAATGTGGACTTCAGTGTGAAGTCCGTTTACTCCTTTGTCCCAGCCAGAGTTTCTGTAGGGACTAATAAATCCCTGAAATTAAATGTCTACTTCTATATGAAGTCCAGGTAGACTTCAATTGTACGTCATCATCCATGGCAACCATTCCAGTTGAATTATTATTTTTCTTTTTAAAACATTTAATATTTAGCTTTAGTGCCTTTCCTTTCTTAATTATTGAAAGGTTTTCTTCCCCTATAACTGTCAGATAGTTTTAGGTAATTTATGTATATTTACCTCTGATATAGTTCATTCCCTGATATAGAAACGGAGAAAGCTTTTAGCTGCCTTTAGAAAGTAAAGACCTCAAATTAGTGGAAAAAGGAGAGTGAGAATTTAAAACACACACAGCGCCTTCTCACCATGTGTTTTTGCTTTATGCAATGTGTTTTAGCCTCCAGCTCGGCTGTCCGTCTCTCAGAGTCTCTATGGGAACCAGCCGCTGCAGACGAGATCATTATTGCCTCATTCATTAGAGTCATCGTTTAAGGTTGGGATCTGTCCACTGTCCAGCTCAGGGCTGTTCTCAGGACTCTCACACACAACGGCTTCATGCTCTACAGTTAAATGAAAACTAGTCCTTCAGAATAATGCTTCACTCATGTTCCTTTTGTTGTTCCTGAGCTTATTTAAATACTCAAATTATGGCTCAAGCTGTTTGCAACCAAACAAGGAAAAACAAAAAATCCCAGAAAATAAACTCTGGCAGGCCTTTCCATCTGAAGCGTCCACATAATCAATCATAACCGGGGGAACACAAATTCATCAGCTTGGATCCATTTTGCTGTAGTTAGAGATCAAAAGGTTGCAAGTTGACTATAGGAAGTCCAGGTACTAACCCAGACTAATTTATCTAACATGGGAGAGATTTAGCCCCCTAAGGAGATGTGGACATGGTTTTTCTCCATCACCTCGAATATCCTCGATGGGGCTCGAGGGCACTTAGTCCTGCATATCCTGTACGCCGTTTAACATTCCATTGATCAGATTAATTGCAGTTGATTGTGTCCTGTGTGAGGAAGCCTGCGAAAGTGCACATTTACTGACATAATTTATAGGAGGCGTGGACGATGGAACATTTTCTTCCTTTGATGGGAGTTTTTGAGATTAAATAATAATAACACGAGTTAAGCACAACAATGGTTTTACATGAAAATCTTGAACAATGTATCAGGATGAGAATTTTTTTTGTTTTTCTTTCTGTTTCCAGAAACGCGTCCATCACCACTCCTCACTAGATATCGGTCAGAAACCACAATTTTATTTATTTTTGTTTGTGTACTGACTTTTTATACTATTTCTCAACTACTTGTTATGCACACACAGCCTGTATTTCTCTGCAATTATAAATAATTGTTACTTGAAATTTGCGGGAGCCTGGAGTCTCCTGGTTCTCCTCACCACTTGAGGGGCCCGTCAACCTCTGCCTTATTGGTTTCGAGTGTGCGCATGTTCTCACTTGTGCACACACATTTCACACATTCAGCGAAAAGCCAGCACTCAGGAAGTAGCTGTTCTTTGAAGGCGGCAATTCATGTTTCCAAGCGTTGAGCACTTATTGGAGGTCAGACTCAGGGTCTATTAGGCCCCTCATATTCATTACGGCAGGGTGAGAGGCGAGAGATCTAGGGAACAACAATACCCTCTAGTTAACATAACCTCTGGACTCAGGATGTTTTTCTGTTGGTTTTTACTTAACTCCCAAGGTCTTGGAAAAAACATTCAATAATCAGCACCATTGAGCTTCTTCGCGTTTTTGTAACGATTCACCGTAGGAGAGAAATTTACTTGATTTTTCTGACAAACCGACACAAACTGGTACATAACTTTGCAGTGAAAGGAAAGTGACAAGTCATAGTGTGTTCTTACAAATTAATATCGAAGAATTGTGGTGTACCTTGTGCCTCGGTGTCATCACAGGTTTGGTAGCATTACACTCTTCTTTGCAGCATAGCTCAAGCTCAGTCGGATTGGCTGGAGAGCAGCTTTGAGCATCATTTTTCAAACCTTGCTGCAGATTCTTCATTGTATTTTACATTGGACTTCCACTGATCCAATCTGATCTCAACATTTTCCATCTGCCCTTAAGCTCCGATGAGGCTCACCGTCCATACTAAAAAAAAACCTTGTATGTTTTATTATTGGGATGATTCGTTCAGGTTCCTGGTTCCAAAACCGTATTTTGCATGTGGATCAAACAAGTTAAACTTTGATATCCTAAACGACCTGAGCATCTTCTTTTTTTATGTTTAATTTGTCCACTACTAAAAAGATCTCTTATTGTTTTCTTTCAATAATTCTATAGTCATGCCTTTTTTTTGCACAAGCTAAACTTTTAAAGTAGTCAACTAAAAGCTCTTGTCAACAGATTCTTCCACCTGATTTGTTGACCTTCCTTCAGTGTTACCATGAGTCGTCTATGATTGTAATACCTTTTGCCTCTCAGTAATGCTATTTCTGTTTTCAGGTGACAGAATGAACAGTGGTTGCTTAGTACTGGAGACATTGCTTGCTGACTATTACTATTCATTCATTCTCTCTGTAAACATTTCTCTGTTCTCCTTGGTCTTTGTGATGCATTTTGATCCCTAATGTTTTCTAACAAACATCTGAAGCTGGATTTATATGGACACTAAACCACACACAGATGGACTCTAATTACTAATCTGTGCATGTAATAAGGTGACCTGTGAAGGGGCTGTATAGTTGTGCAGTTGTGAGCCCTGTTGCCTTGCAACATATGTATGTTGGGTTTAAATCCAGACTTGGGTCCTGGTGAAATACATTGAAGAGGTTTTCACAATACAAATGTGTATCATTACTTTTGCAGGGCACCGGATCCTTGAGTTTTAAGTTATTTTTGGGATGTTTCTACTTTATCAGCCTTGATGTTTTTACTCACGAGTAGTGTTAATCACTCAGTATGTTTTTAGTCTGTAATTTATTTTTCATAAGTCCAGCAAGCAACAAAGGGAGTATTTGTATGTCATATGAAAAAGAGTCAAAGGCAATGGCCAGGAACATTTGAAAGACGGTGGTGAAAATCACAGTGATGATTATTGTCCAGACATCGAGGGAAAGGCTATTCCAATCCACTGCCTGAGGATTAATGCCAGTGAGTATTTCCCTTTTGTGTATTTTGTGTGATTATAGTTGTCTTTCAGCCTGTTCCAATGTGGCGTTACTATGCAGTGAATAACTTCTCTTGGACTCTTTTTTTTTGTCTCCTTTACATTTAAGCGAACATGCCAAAACATACAACACTCAATCTCCCACGGCCTCAGAGACTTAAATACGTACGGCAGATCAAACACACGCACACCTCTCAAGCCCCTTCAGGGACGACACTCTACACCACATGCCAAAGCACACATCCTTACTTAATGCAGCATTGCCTCTGAAAGTCCTCGGCATGCACACAACCCAAAGTGTGTGCGTCTCCGCGTTCTGCACTCACGTCACTTTAGACTAAGGTGATCAGCCCTGCGCCGGCTTGGTCCGGACCCCGCGGGGGTATCCCGGTGTCTCAGTGTCCTGGAGTTGGGAAAGCAGAGTGTTGGATGGAGTATCCCGTAGCGCCTGGCTGGCTCCTGGGCAGTAGACGGCTAAATCAGACACAGATTGGATTATGAACGCCAAGTTATGAATACATCTTTCTTGAATTGCGCACACAGGAAAACACGAGCTGTTGTGAATGTGTCAAGACTGTTTATTAGAAATCTGGTTATCGTGTGGATGGAAAGTGCACACTAACACCCAGAATAATACCAAGTAAAGTCTTCTTTTGTTTTTTTTGTATTTGTTTTTATCATTTTATATTGTTTATAAATACTACAAGTATTGTCACCATCACACTCTCTATTTCTCTTTTCCTTCTTCTCAACCCTCAGGTCATAGATTCAGTTTCAAAGTGCTGAACCTCATCTGAAATCTGTTGCAATCAGTGCAGCACTGAGCACAGAATAAAAGACTGTAAGATCTGATATCCCTGTGTTCGTGCTTGATTGTGTTCAAAAGCCTTTTTGTTGTATTTATAGACCCACAGAATCAATAAATCATCCAGTAGTGAGGATGGCTGGGAAAAATGTTAGACGATGCAGTTTTTCTCCATGTATCTGGACGCTACACCTCAGTACAATGCATTTCAGCGTTTATTTTGAGAATCGTACAAATGTGTGACATAAACAGTATTGAGGTTTTCAATGACAGCAGTGCTTGGCTTCGAATCTCCTTTTTTCTCCATCATAATCGGCACAAGTTTATAAAACTCTGTCAGTGTCACACAATAAAATTTAATCCTATACTACAGTTGTTCCCAGTCCTTAGCCCAAATTACATTTTAGAGAAAATATACAATCACCTATTGTGAAATGTCACTTTTTCAATTAAATTAATAAAATAAATGAAATTGGTTCATGATATTCCAATCCTGTTAAAGGAATACTGTGACTGATTCTTTTTTTTTCTGTAACCAGAAGGCAGAAAAATTAAGAACAATTTTCAACTTAAATACATGAAAATTGTGCTTTAAGTGATCATTTATATTATGAAACAAGCACAGTGTTTCTCTGCTCCTTCACTGGACGGCTTTTATCCTGCAGAGATTTGAGTATCTGACCTGATCACCAGGAGCTGATAAGATGAGTGCAGTTGTCTTTCATCGCCTCGGATGAAACATTCCTCCGCAATAATTTGGAGCAGCCACACAAGCTGTTAACACAGGTAGGTTGATGGCTGAAATTGCAACTTAATTTTTGTATAAAAAGTGAAAAAAAAAAGTGAAAAAGTTTACAGCAACCATTCGAAGTGAATTCAAGCACAATGTTTTGTTTCTTGGGGTGGGGGGACCTAAAGAGTCTTGTTGTTGTTGCTTGTTTTAGGTAACCTTTCCACAAAAAACTTTAAAAAAAAAAGACAAAAAAAACCCCATATCCTGCATTCTTGACTCTTTGTCAAAAGATACTATTGACAGCAAGGTATGACAGTTTATTTCAGCAGCAGCTTTCCTGTCAGTTGAGCGATCTTCGTGTCCCTGAAGCTCAATTGAGGAGTTCTTTGTAGTTTTTGTTCGTGGTCACTTTGCTCATGTGCCATCCAAGTTTGCAAAAAGGCCCAACCAGTTCTCTGGATTGTTAACAACATTTAATCAAAGCTCAATCAAAGTCGCTGGCCTTTCTCCCGCCCCTCACCAGTATGTCAGTCAGAGGGCTTCTTGTCTCTGTCCGCTGACAGATGACCAAAAAGAGGCCTCTGTACCGTCTTATCTCCATCTAACCCTGCTGTCAAACCAACTCTCACATGAAAGAGAGACAAGAACTCCCCTAAAGTAAACTGTGTGGTACTTTCTCAAATGTAGCAATGGACGCGGGCAAAAGTTCCATGACGTAAAGCTTTATTAGTGACCACTAACTTTAAATGCTATGTTTTATTTCCAGCTTTCTTCTTTTTTATTTCCAGCTAATTCAGTTGAGCACAAACAATAAATGCACTGACTGCACTGCATATAATGTTACCCATATGGGAACGGTCAGACGTACAGCTCGGGTTCCCGGCCCATATGCTGACCAGTCCAAGTATCAATCACTGAATCCAAAGGACTTAAAAGAGCCATATTGATTACCGATACAGCATCATAAATCAGGCAGCAGACATACAATTTTTCACTGCATGGAGACACAAACTGGATTATGTGTTTCTTATGAAATTATTGCAATAAATCTCAAAGACGTGTTGTACAGGACAGGGAGATGGAGATGAAGTCGTAATCAGCCCAGAACGTGGTAGATGTTACAGACGAACTGGGAAGAAAAACAAGATAAATCATGGAACAATGGTGAAAAACAGATATTTTTGTTTTTATCTCACCAATCATGCATCAAGCGTATGATTCAAACACACACACACACACACACACACACACGCTCCAAAGAGGGGACACATGTTCATCTGTTGCTTTGCCAAAGGGCATACAGGGAAACCACTGCAATAAGAGCATTTCTAGCCTTGAAATGTTTCCTATTCACTTATTTATCGTCTCCACACACCCCAACAACATTGAGTCAAGAGTGTGTGTTTCAAGGCTTTTAGTTGTCCAGAAGAAGCAGGACGTCTCAGGGACACGTCAAATCCAGCTGTAATTTGTGTATGTTTGTTCATTTAATTAGTCGTTTTGTCTGTTTGCCCAGTTTCAATTATGATATTGTCATTTCTAAAATAACAAACTCTGCAAAGTTCTTTGCAGTGCAAATAGAGCAACTAATATTTGCCACTTCAGCCCTGAATGAAAAATATATTGTGTTCAAGCACTTGATTTGCTGTATATTTTATTAATATTCTTTCAGACAAGCAGTGTAATATAAACATTTTCATGTTAATATTTCCTAATTGGATGGCTTCTGAAGGTAATAAACTAGGTTTTATTTAGTGTTACTGGAGTAAAGGGGACTCAATACAAAATGTACATCTTTATCACTTGAAATCATGTGATAAAGAAGTTATTGGTTGTTACTTAAAAATGTAACTTTGACTACTTTTTGCAACATGCTATAATTATTTATGTCATTACAGAATTTATTTTTACTTATCATGAACTGGTTTAGTAACTGTTTGCAGAGTTTTAACATTTTTCTTGACTTTATAAATTTTCCTAAAATGATTTCTGTTTGCATTTATGAAATATTCTTCCACTGTGGATTTATTGTTGGTTGTCTCCTTTGGTCGTACGGTGTCTACCTTTAACAGCCATTAATAGTTAAAACCCTCCATTGGTCAGAGAGGAAGGTGTTTTTAGGACATGGGCTGACATAGAACAGCCCAAGGGCCAGATGAAGAATAACTGAGTGGACTGCTTCGGAGATGGAACATATTGTCCCTGACAGGAACAAACATTAGACTGATAAACAAGTGGCTCGGGGTGAGCGAACATTTTAGGGAAGCAAGCGAGAGAGAAAGACAACAAAATGTAACAGAAAAGAGGAGTCTGGTTGAGCAGAGTACAAAAATAGTAGTTGCGCTGAGATCTCAGAGGAACTCGGGGAGAAACTGTTGACCATTCAAGCTGTTACCTGAGATCTGCCTCAAGTGTTTTGATTTTGTTGTTTGCACACATTTAGAGATGTTGGTGCTCTGACATGCTCACAAAGAGACATGGCCATTTTTAACCTCTGGATCGCCAGGGAGATGGAAGCGGCATGCTCATTACCACACTGGAAGCAAATTACACAAACAGACAGGAGATATCCACTTTGCTTTGTTCTGTCTTGCAGCACTGTGAGCCTCATTAAAGGCACAATGGGAAAGTCGAAAGAAATTAGTCAAGACGTCAGGAACAAAAACTGTGGAGCAGCTCCAGTCTGGTTCATCCTTGGAAACCATTTCTAGATGCGTGAAGGTCCTGCGTTCCTTTGTTCAAACAATTATACACAAGTATAGCCTTGATGGAAATGTGTGACCATCATCCCAATCAAGGATGGGTTCTGCATCCCAGAGATCAATAGGTTTTTGTCCAAAAGAAGCAGATCGACCCCAGAACAAAATCCAAATAACTTGTGAAGTTGCTGCCTAAAACTAGCAAGGCAGAGTCATTATCCACATTAAAATGCGTCCTGTATCGACATGGGCTGAAAGGCCATTCAGTGAGGAAGAAGCCATTACGCCACAAGAAAATAAAAAGCCTGATTGTAGTTTTCAAACACACAGGGACAAACACCTTCACTTTTGGAGGCATGTCCTGTGGTCTGATGAAACTAAAGTAGAACAGTTTGACCGTAATGGTCACTGTGGTCACCGACCCAGGTGTGAAGTGGTGGTGGCAGCATCATGTGGTGGGGCTGTTTTGCTGTCGGTGGAACTGGTACAGTTGATAAAACAGGTGACATCATGAGCAAAGGACATCATGGAAATATCGAAGCAAAATCTAAACACATCAACCAGGAAGTTAAAGCTTGGACACAGGTTTGTCTTCCAAAAGAACAACAATCCAAAGGGGTGATTTCAGGACAATAAAGTCAATGTTTTGGCATGGCCACCACAAAGCCCTGATCTCTGTCCTATTGAGACACCATGGGCAGATCTGGAAAGGTGTGTGCAGGGTTGTAGGTGTTGTGCCACCTACAGCCCTGACTCACCAGGTCTGTCAGGAGGAATGGGCCAGAACTCCATCAAACTACTGTGATACTCTTGTGGATGGACACCCAAAAGGTTTGATCCAAGTCATACAGTTTAAAAGTACCAAATACTGACAACATTAACACATAAATCTCTGGCATATTCTTTCTATTATTGTGGCTTTTAGCAAGTAGAAATAATTTAGATAATTCTTACTGACCCAAAACGAGACGTTTTCAGAAAGTGAGAAGAAAAACAAACCTTTATGTTTATTTTTATTTGATGTACCGGTATATAATCTTCTGGTTTCCAGTGTAAATATATTGCTGAGGTGCAACTCTGAATGTAAGTGATGTAAAACGTCAGCTAGGGTTAGGAGGAGGGCTTCGCTGAGAGCTGGGGGAACCTTTTATAAAAAGCCAACTTGAAGCAGAAGGCAGAATAAAAACTTGATAGCCTGTTGGGAGGGTTTAATAATGTAACAAGAACATGTGGTCTTGCTAGAGTTAAGTACACTTAGGAGTGCACTCAGAAGTGTTGTGGAAAGGATACCAGATGACAAGTTGGGACCAGGAGGTGCCAGGAAGATGGTTAACAAACTGCAGCTATGAATCTGGGTCAGGTCTGCGACGGTTGAGGAAACAATTCAAACAAATCCCCAGATCTGATTACCCAACTCACGCGAAATAACAAGAGGCTTTGATGCTTCTAGTTTCTACTGATAAGTTGACATTTGGATGCATTTATTGAAAACGTATTCATAATCAAGAATTGCACAGGGACACTATCCGACATGCTCGTTTTAATCATGAGAGTTTTCAATTGTGTGTACAAAGATTTGAGTGCATGTGGAAGTCTGAGTATGTGTGCATTGCCAGTCTGTGCTATCAGGAGGTTTTAATAGAGAAGTATATGCCTTTGCATTTTACATGACTCTAGGGCAGGCTGCTTTCGCTTGTCTGCTCGGTTCAAATCAGATGCCTAAACTGGAGCGCAGAATGGACTTCTGGTCTTCATGCTGTCTCATTCCGAGTGTTGCCTTTATGAGTGAATAAAGACATTTGCTGCCGAGAACCGTAGAATTGTTTCCATATAATTACCAACAATTTTCTTTTAGACATTTTCTGGTTAACACGGTGATATATCATTTACTCTCACCTGAACTATTTGGTCGTCAAAATGAGCAAACATTATCACCTCTTCACTCACATATTTCTTTCTCAGGATGAGGGATTGCTGCAACGTCTACGACACAGTGCAATCAGCTCGGATTCTGTAGACGGGTTACTTTTACTAAGTGGCATAAATAATTGACTTAATGAGTCTGTATGGTATTGTCATTTGGATTGAATACAACTGTATGTAACTGGACCTGAATGTGTTGGTTTGAATTTAATTTGGACTAAACCAGTCCAAATTTAATTGAACTGCTTCTGTCCAATTTATATATTTTCCCTTAAATAGAGCCACGTTTGCCAGGAAAAGGCCCTTGTTGGTCAAGCAGCCCCATGTGGCTTGTGACCATGAAAAACCACACAGGGCTTTTTATTGTCCCGTGTTAAAAGATCTTTTCTGCCAATTCCAAACAGCTTCTGGTGAAAGAAGTGATGGGTTTGGAAAAACATAGCTTGTCATTTAGTCAAGTCAGGTTTATTTCTTTAGTACATTTTGGCAACAAGGCTTTATATGATAAAATCAATAAAAAGCAACAAAAATAACAATCAAATGCTGTCATCAAAAGCATCTAGAAAAATCATAACTAAATGTATGTCAAAGACATTAATCGATGTTCCAGTTATCATTAATCAAAATGTAATCTAAAACAGCTCCAAACAGGTGGGTTTTACAATTTTCAGATGTTTTGCAATTTTCTGGAAGTTTGTTCATGATTTGTGATGCATAGAAGTTTCTTCATGTTTGGTCCTGGTTCAGGGAATGCAGAGCAGCCCAGAACCAGAAGACCTCAACGGTCTGGAAGATTGATACAACAACAACAACAACAACAATGGGTCTTTAATGTATGTTGATGCTAACCCATAATTTATAAACTAACTATATTATTTTAAAGTCTATTTTCTGCTGTGTAAGGATGCAGTCTTAATGCAAAGCATTATCAAGACCAGACTCTATACTTGGTGTAAATCCCTCATGTGCACAATAAGAGACTAAATTCGACCCTCCAAGATGTCAATGCACTTCCCTATACAGTGGGGTTCTTCAGATGGTCTGCACTCATGACCGTTTAACACAAACATGGGCTTTGACCTCCTGTTCGTGTCAGAGTGACCAGACAGCTACTTTATCTGACTTGTGACAAATGCTAGTTGAAGAACAGGACGCTCTCTCGCAGCAGTGTGTGCCCGAGCTGGTGACCAGTGTGGGTTGCAGTTGCCAGGCTGCTGTGATTGGAAATGGTTGGCCGACAGCCTATGAGGCCACTGTTTGTTAAATGCAATATGCTGTTAAAAAGTCAATGTCTTCTTTTTTAAAGATCAATCATTCAGTGCGACAATCAATAGCAAGTTTAAATAACTGGATATAAGTTGGACATGCTTTTAGTGTTACTGCTATGGGAATAGTTGATACAGTCCAACGGTATTAAAGTGTGATGCTTAGATTAATATTGAAATCATGAATAAAAGCATTGGTTAATGTGGGCTGTGTTGTTTGGTCTCGATGGTTTGTCTCTCTAAATTGCAGTCATTCTCATCAGACTGGCCTCTCTAAAGTCTGATGATCAGTGTTCTTGCATCAAGTAAAGAGAAAATTGATATTAAACAATCACATAGCAGGTGGTCTAAGTACTGGCATATGCTGTGATGAGATGTTATGTCATCATTATGAGTCGCACAAAATCAATGAACCTATTGAAAAAATTGACCACTTTATTTGACGAAAAAATATCTCAGCAAGCTTATGGACTGACGTGACAAACGGTTTCCAGATAACAGAATCTGGCTTTGTCCTTTTTTCAGGGAGTATTGCTCCACCCTTTCACCTGCTAATAATAATACTATGCAATAAATAATAGCGTGTCTTAGCTGGTAGACAAAACTAATAGAGACAAAAGCATCTGATTATTTGTTTAGCATTTTCTTTCACCATATTAAATGGATCTGATGGATCCATTGTGTTGTGTTGTGTGTTGTGTGTTGGATTGTGTTGCTGAGTTGGACCCAAACTCTTGCAGGAGGCAAAACTGAGTTATAATGAAGGATGTTTATTAAAGAAAATGGACTTACAGCCAGCAACAAGAGGAATAAATGACACAAATAACCCAGAGAATTAACCTTTCCAGTGCTGCCTTCAAATATTCTACAGGACTGAGGTCAGGGGATCATGATGGCCAGTAGAAAACATTGATTTGGTTGTCCGTAAGCCACTTTGTAGCCAATCCAGCAAGTTGCTTAGAGTCATCGTCCATTTCAGACCCGTTTGTGCAGAAGCTTTAAGCCTCTTGCATGCTCAGTATGAAGGATTGCCATAAAGTTAGCAACTCACTGTTCACTGTAGCCACATGCTCATTGAGGTGGAAGGATTGTTAAAAAGTCAGTGACTGGGTTTCCTTAGAGAAACTATTACATCCATTAGCATAGTTAACTTGATAAGTAGATTGCATTGTTTTATAACTAGGATTCAATTGACTTTGAGTCTGCCTGTATGCTTGAATTGAATTGACAATATTTCAAATTGGATCAGAGTTTTTTTAAAGACGTAATGAGCTCCTTCCGGTCTCCGTTTTTTTTTGGTTTTGAAATGTTTTCTGGTCTTCCTGGCAGTCGGCTCTCGTCCCGTCTGGCCTTCTATTTTTGTTTTCACAACACAGGAGGAGCATGTCTCTGAGAGCAATTCTCACACTTCCCCTCTCACACGCTCCACTTTGCTCCAGTATAACAAACAGCAAGAAGTCCGAGCTAGTTATGTTTCCTTCACAAACGCTCGATTAATCATTTAAATTTTCATACTTATAACTTTCCTTTTAGTCCAGTGTGCAAATCACAGGAAGCTTACAGCTATAATTTATAACTTTCAGATATGTTTGGTCTGAAGACACTTCCAAAGCAACAACCAAATCCAAGCGCTTCGAGTGGCTCATGGGGAACCACAGCAGCACAGCCAGAGTTCTGACAAAACAATAAGAAAATCTGACTTGCACTTCAAACTATGAAAGCTCTGATAATATTGACAGAAACTGACTTTAGTTAACGAGCTGAGAACCATCGCAATCATTCTATAAACAGTTTACCGAGGTGAAAAAGCAAGAAATGTTGCTTAGACAGAAACGCCAACACAGACCACAGATTTTGCATGATTAATGTTTTCTGTACACAAAAAAATAGTAGGTAGACAATCCTTAAATTGGACTGGTACAGCAGTTAAGATTGGCGTGAAGGCTTATATGGACTAAATAGATGCACATCACACTTTTCAGATTTTTAAAATTATTATTAGTTTGTAAAGCCATGTATACTTTTTTCTTTCCACCTGATTATTAAATACCACATTAATGGTCTATTACAAAAAAAATCAACAAAATACATGATTAACATTTATAGCTGAAGCATGACAAAAGGTGAAAATATTCAAGAGTCCTTAATATGTTTGTAAGAATTAATGACTTATTTTTTTAGATAACAATACTATTAATTGAATCCTATAAGGGGTGCCTTTGTCTGGACTTGGGATGAGATTTCACACCATTAACCCCCAACCGCCCACCTTCATCCCGCCATCCCTGCAACATAAATATTTCAACCTCCAATCTATATTCATTATAAAACACATGCTAAATGCAATGTGCGGTTGTGAGGACACAAGGCTTTTATTTATTCATCTTATTTATTTATATTTCTTTCCTGAGGGCGAGACATTGGTTTCTGTCCATTCGGTGCTGATTGCTGGCTATTACTGAGCACTTAGAGCCTCCCTCGAACCGGCCAGGGGGAGCACAGGCCTCCAGAGAGGCACTCTTTACTACTAGGAAGTGTGTTTGTTGCCTGTGTTTTTGTGAAGAGGTATCGGGGACATCGCAAAAGTAATTGTGAATTCGGATGAAAGAAAGTTTTCAATGCAATAATTTTGTTCCAGTTTTAAGATGTTCGAAATGTTGCCTTCTTAGTTAGCTGCATCAAATTGAGTTTTCTATCGCAAAATGTAGTAAAAGAGACCGTTTTGTATGCATACTCCTGCTAGAAAGTCATTGTTTCATCGCCCTTATTTGAATCTCTGTACTCTACCTTCCTGAACATACTCGGGCCTCTTGAGCTTTTTCACATTTTGTGACTAGAACTACAAACGCCAGCGTATTCTGTTGGGATGAACCATCACAAAGTAATGCATGGTTGTGAACTGGAAGAACAACGAATCATGTTTTTCAAAACTGTTTGCCAATTAAAATCTGCACTGATAAAGATGCCCCCTTTACTTTTGCCCCCCTCAAAAATTCACTGCCACCCCCTTCAGAAGTCGTCGAGTAACCAAAAGAAAGTAAGTCAATAGATTTAGATTTGATGAATTTATATAACCTCAGTGCATTCCGGAAAGCAATTTATATTTGATCCAATTTTGTGACTCCAACAGGATTTCTACAATCAGCTCTTAAGTTTCTAATACATCGTATAATCTAGTTTTCTTCTGCTCTGCTCTCCTGACCTCTGACGATGTTTGTGTTTAATCTTCAGGGAGCTTTTTATTCAGCATCTTCAGAAGAGGCCGATTATGACAGCACATCGGTGTCTCCTTGGTCTCCTGGGAGCCTCTGTGTGTTGCGGCGCCAATTGACGCTTGTAGGTCAACTCTGCAGAGCACACGGGACATGTTCTGCTCTGCTTATTTGTGGGTGACTGCATCTTGTGGTACAAAACCACCAAGGTGTCCACAGACCTTTTTGTTTCTGACTTCGTGACTTTGTGAAGAAAGTCATTGGAGAAAGCAAAGCAAAACTTCGAGTGGCTAAACTAAACAAAACCTCTTGTAATAGGCCTCAAACAACCAGGGGTAGCTGGATTTCCTACACTTAATATACATTTCAAAACTTCAGATTTTTTTGTCAGAAATGCATCAATAGTCTTAGAACGTGTGATTTATGTGTGTTTCATTTGTAAGCCACGTCTAATTCCAATTTTCAACACATGACACAAAAGCTGTCAGATGCCACATAAAACATGTGGTTCTAGATTAAGTGTGGAGAATAAGCTGGCAATAACTCCCAAATCATGACAAGAACAGAATTAAGTAGTGTTTTTGTTCATTCCTGGGAGAAACAACAAATCTCTCTATTCTTACGAAGTATGTTATCAGTCATTGATAAGCTATCAAGAGAAGTAGTCTGAGTGTTATTTAAATTTATTTTTAACTGTTACAATTTATATTACAATTTATATCACTTTTCACTAAGTTCTACAGATTTATTAAATAATTTCGTAGAGCCAGAGGCTGGGACTGAAATTGTTCTTATGTCCCAAGTGCAAAGACTTCTTATATATTTAAATTTGAAGTTGGAGTTATACAAACTCTTTTTATCTCATGTAATGAGATAAAATGAGGAATGAAATCAGGCCAGTATGTAAACAACAGACCTCATCTCTGACAGGTTTTCCACATGTGCATCATTTTCCTCCAGTTGTTTCCGTGTCCAATCGCTGGTTTTTAGAAATCTGCTCGTTGTCAGCTGCAGCTTCATAATTATGACCAGACTTATGTCTCTCCAGCTTAACTTTGTTTTGAATAACTGTGTAGTATTAGAGCAAAAATGAACTTAAGATATTTCGAAAATCTTCTTACTGTTAAGATACTTCGTCACTACAAACATACTTCCTTGTTGTCAAAAAAAAAAACATTTCCGTTTTAGTTCATTCAGAAATGGGAGATCATCCCATTTAATCACTGTACCACTGTCACACTGACAATGTTGTAATTGTAATTACCTTGTAATTACCTTGGAAAATGTTTAGTTTTTAAATATGATGACATGGTTTAGACATGTTTGGTTAGAATTTCAAAAAAATGTTTTACACTTATATTGAAGTGTTTGGGGCATATTTTTGCGAGCTTTTAACTTCCCAAGGGTTTATACTCGAGTTTTAACGTCATGGCTGAAGTCTCGACATGTACATCAATATTTCCAAATTTAGTTTTTCTTCATTCTCTCATCTAAATCGGAGTAGATGCTGTCCCTTTCGCAGCATTTACCCCCACAACATGATGCTACCACTCCTATATTTCACAGATGGGATGTAGTTTTCAGAATTGGAAGTTTCATCCATTTTCCTCCAAATGCAATAGTGGTCATTTGGCAAGACACTTTGATTTTGGTTTCATCCGACCAGAGGACTGTAGTAACAAGTAACCTTTGCTGTAATACCTTCTTCCTTGCTTGATTATCTTTCAACTACTTTTTGGCATTAGTCGTAGGATAGCTTATACCAAAACATTAACTACACTTTGAGGTATGTTTCTAGTTAACTCAAATGTTGTAAACAATGAAGCTCACAAAGGCATGACATCATCATGTGGACTTTTTCCAAAGAGTCTTTCTCAAAAGCAAAGTAGTTCTTATGCTTGTACAATTTTGAATTTGAAGAAGTTAAATGTATTAAAAAAAATACTTATTATTATGGACTTAAGCAAAAGTAAGTATGGTTAATTTCAAACCATAACAAAAATGTTTCTGGTATTCTGTGTATCTAAATATATGATTTTGTATTTTACATGGAGGAGATTCAAAGGTCATTTGACTCTCATTGAAAACATCTCGAAGCATAAGATATCCTGTGATTATTATTTTTTAAATAAGGTTTTGAGCAAGATAGAGAGCTTTTCATAAAGGATTTTTCAGAAAATCTAAAAAAACTTGTGTAAAAATCACTTCTCAAATGCGGCAATTTTGATTATATGAAGAGTTGAACTTGTGCTGCCTTTCTAACGATCTCCATCTATTTTTTTTTTGTTTTATTTGTTTAGATGTTTAACATATTTCACATGTCCACATTTACTTGTTTTAGATGTGTGGCCATGTCTGCTGGAGACATGAAAACCCCTGTTCTGCAAATCCCAAGAGCAAGTGAACATGACCCAATATCAAATAACATTTTGTTGTTGCTAAGAAGGTGCGTATAATAGTATGGGGATAGAAAGAGTCAACATCCTCTGCTAACTCTTTCTGGTCCTAATGGATCTTTATTGACTGTCAGCATGAAACCACAGTGATTATTCCTCTCTGCACACACTGGAGCTCTTTCTCGGGTGTTATGGATAAGTGTCAATACCCCCGCCTTTGCTTAAACGCATCCCTTCAGACTTGGAGCATCCGTCCGCTGCCTCCCGTCCTCCTCATCCTCTTTCCTCTGCCTTTATCCCTCCATCTAACCTATTGATTGGACTAATAATGTGTTTTCAGCAGCAGATTAATGGCACATTATCCTAACGAGGGTGTCTGAGGGGACAGGACGTGAGGGAGAGTGTTAGAGATGATGTTCTTTAATTGATACCCAGTCTGCATTCGCGGGCCAAAGTTTTCCAGTGGTGAGAGGGTTTTTACGTCTGGTAATGAGAGAAAACAGACGTGGTCCTAGACATTTTACCTTGGATAACAATTTACTTTTTCATCCAGAGAAAATCTTTAGATGACCATGAATTTTAATAAATTATAAGTCACTGGCATCTTTCTTTTTTTCTTTTAAAGTGCGTTACTTGGATCTAAACCTAGGCTGAAAATGCAACAGAGATTATTGTTATTGGGCAACATAGCATGAAGTAAATGGTTACTACGTCTACTTGCACTTGAGTACTTGTAGGCAGTTTGGGAACCCAATTTTTCAAATGAATTATGCAAAGCTTAAATATAAAAATCCCAAATAAATAATAGCAATGTGTCTGTAAAACACTCAGCTATTGTGTTTGAAGTAGTTTCTGCCTTATAAAATTAATTGATTAAAGGTTGTGCACTTTTACTCTCATGCAACTTCCCTTGCAATTAACTTTTGGACTTGTTCCAGTCTGGCCTCACCTTCTCTCGTCCTTGCACTTTTATCTCACTCTGCATCACTTTCTATTATCGGATTTCAACCCCACTGGCATCTTTCAATTTCCTCCGCCAATTTGCATTGGTGGTAAAGGGGATGAGGGGTGGGGGATCCTAAATAGGCAGATCAATGGGCCATCTAGCAGCCCATAATGTATAACACATACGCTGGCTTTGTATTTCAAGTTTCCACCTCTAACTAATAGCCTTGTTGTTTACCGAACAATATGCTGCATCAGGTAGTTTTGGTCTCGGATTTCCCTGCAGGGCTTTGGGACATCCGGGGGAATCCAAGCAGAGAACGGGTCAGCTGGCACAACAGCGTCTTAAAATGTTTTTTTTTGTGCTTTGCTAAACAGTTGTAAGTGTAGGTCTTCATTAAAGTAGGCCTTCTTTCCGCTTTGACTCTTGCACACTGACGATCTGTCCCGTCGTCTTGGGCGATGACCTCTGTCAGATGACACGGAGAGGTCAAGAGAGGTTAAAGAAATGGGTGAGCCCACCAAGGGGCCCCCAGCAAGTCATGCAGAAAAAGTCCCCCAGGCAGGGTTTACACTGCGACACACTTGGAGCTGCTCGCCGCCTCCTTTTCTTCCCAGGAAACAACGGGGACCCACCGGCTACAGTGAGGCACAGACCCATGCAGCAATACAAACGGGACCGTAGTTTTTCCAATACAAACACACACTCATCAAGCGGCTCTCTCCCTTTCTTCCCACTCCCTCCCTCATAGCGCGCTCTCCCTCCTCGGCCCCCATTCATTCAGACATAATCAACACAGTTGTGCTTCAGTGCACAGATTACGATAATGAGCTATGGCAAGGCGGTAGGCAAGAGGGGAAGCACAGTGAGAGTGGGAGAGGGACGGTGGAGTGACAAAACGAAGAGAGCCGGGTTGTAGAAGCAATTAGTGCTTCTTACAAGTAGCAGTGCTCTGAGTTAATGTGCAAAGTTAAATAAATCATATGCTGTTTTAAATGATTCGTCTCCCTCTCTGTTAGTCACGCATTGAAAACTGATGCTTTCAAAGATGGTGTCGTCTTCGCCAATAAGTGTAAGGCAATTGTTGATAATATGCCATCGTGCCACAACTCGTAGGTTGCCACTCTGCCAAAATGTCTAACCAGACACAGAGGATTGTGGGTATAGATGAGTGCAGAGGCTTGAAAACATGAGACAGCCTGACGGGCCTCTTAGTTTGGTAAACACACATGCCTGCACTCTGTCTTTGAATCCAATGCAAAAAAAAATTAAAAAGAATGTCAAAGATCAAAAACAAAGACAAACCCTGTTCATTTTAACTAACATAAAGGTTAATTATGTAGTCAGTGGTACAATGATAAGTTCAAATTTTAACACTGATCAATGGGCCATTTGGCAGCCCTTTTTGAACCTTTTTAAAACTAAAAACATCCAACAAATACATTAAGGATAAAATCTACTTCACGAACAATTTTTGTCTTGTTTTCTGTGCCATGGTTTGCTGAATGCATGAATGCTTTCAGCAAATCACTACATCAAAAATCAGCATTTATTATGGAGAAAACTGAAATTATTTAAGATGCCTCAACGACCACTTTAAAAAAAAGAAGCAGCAAGTCTGAGAATTAAAAACTGTAAAACCTAAGTGTTGAGCTCAAGCATTTCCAGCAAATGGCTTTGCACTTTAAAATGGAATAAAACGATTACATTTATTTTAACTACTCTTCCAGATTCACATCTATATCTAATTAGATTTCTCTCTTCATAGCAAAAACATATTATCCCTATCTATTATTATTAGTAGTAGCAGTATTATTATTAATAATAGACTAGCATTATCTATTTTGGAAAATAATTTGAGTACCCACAGAAAAAAAAGGGTTGTCAGACTATTTTTAACAAATATAAATTATATAAAAACATTAATGATAAAAATACTAATAATAATATAAAGAAAAATGTACACAAATCACCTTGTGTATCTTTCCAACTACTTGCACTTCACTTTTTGTTGTTAATTCATCTATCCTTTTACTTCAAATGTATTTTTAACTGCTTCCTCTTTTGCATGATATATATTTTTTATTATTATATTAAACTTTTATTATACTTCTATCTTAAAGGTTTCACTTGTGCTGGAAAAGTTCTTTTATAAATAATTGGATTTTAATTGTCTGAATAAGATTTGCAGGAGAGAGCAGTTTTCCTTTGTGAGCACTTTCACCTGTACGGATCATGTGAACACAATGGTCTAAGTATGCTTCATAAAAGCTGACTTGCTGCCGAGACTGGAATTAGATGCACTTCCTCAAAACAAAACGAGATAAGCCTCACCCTTTTGTCTGCACCTATCATCCTTTCGCTGCACGGATCAGCAACTTCCCGTATTTACTGTCTAACCGAGGTAAAGAATTATGATCGTCAAGCCCCTCTTCTGACATATTGCACATTGCATAATTAATACATGCAGATGTAATGCAGTTGCACACCACTCAGAAATGTAGACAGGCATGAGTTCCAGACCTCATGTCTCCATGTGACTACCTTCTAAACTTACCGAGTTCACTTTAAATTTACCAGAAGCATATGAGTGCATATGAGACTCATTGATCTCTTATAATTTACAAATATATATACTTTTCATAATAGTTTTTAACTACTTTTAGCAGTACTTGTGATATATTTTTGACTTGTCACACTCACTAAAGCAGGTGAAGCAGCATGGGGATTTTTGGGTTATGATTCAACCTCAGGTCAATTTATAAAACTATATATTAAAGATTTTACTTGTACAATTTTGCAACTCAGGTTCAGTTTGTGTATTTGAACTTTCCACGTTGGATTATCATATGAAAAACTGCAAAAGGTAATAAAAACAGAATTGTTTTTTACATTTCTCATCTTCATATTATTCCTGAAATTGTCTTTGCATATCAAAAAATAGAATTAATTCTGTAAAGCTTATTTTTGAACTGTTTAATAATAACAGTAAAATGTGTAATGAGCGTCTTGGCTAAGTGGAATAAAGTAAGAACGGATATTTAGAAAAAATAAAACACATGCGTAAAACTAAATAAATTGTTAACTACATTCATTTAAATACATAACTTTAGTATTAAAAAAAATCATGACAGAAAACGCATGCAGATAGGCTATAGTAATAATTTCTTTGGTGGCTTAGGCTGCAGTTGATAAAAATAAAAAAAGAAATACTAGTATGCAGTAAACAATAACTGATACTGTTTTAGGCCTTCTTCTTGGCTATCAGTTATGCAACCTGTTCTTTTAAAGGCCTTTTCTTCAACTGGAAATAAATAATGCCGTATATGCCTAGTCGTACGTAATAGGAAACTAATTATTTCCCATTAGAGGTGCAGTCTTCATTAAAATGATGACAATTAGAATAAAAAGTAATGGCCGCTAAATATCTCAAACGCTCCAAAACACTTGGCAACAGGGCGACCAAAAAGAGTCTTTTTTTTCGCACAGGAAGCCATTAAGATGTCGTCATACGTCCCCGTCGTACAGGCTGAAGTACTTGCTGGCGTTAGAGAAGCAGAGGTAAGGCGTGCTACTCCCCGGGTACACCACCGGAAGGGGCATGGGCAGCAGACATCTACCCAGCAGGTTGCTCTCTTTGTACAAGGCCGGCAGATTCCCCACCGACGCCGGTTTCCCAGCCTCGGGGAAATCGCTGGCCGGTCCGTCGATCTCGGTGGAGATCTGGCGCTTCAGTTTATTCCTGCGGTTCTGAAACCAGATTTTCACCTGCGTCTCCGTCAGCTGTAGAGAGCTGGCCAGGCACGCGCGCTCTGCGCTGCTCAGGTAGCGTTTCATGTCGAAGGTAGACTCCAACTGGAAAATCTGTCTCTTGGAAAAAATGGTGCGCGTCTTCTTTTTGGTCACTATTTTGCTTTTTTTGTTGGGGCTCCCTCCTCTGTGGGGGTCCGTGGGAGCCGCCAGCGCCGCTGCCGTCGCGCTGGTGGAGACGGAGCCGCTGTCGTCGCAGCTGCTGTCCCCGCTCTCGAAGCGCGTGTCGGCCGCCTTCCCCTGGTTCCCGCAGCTGATGATGACCGACTCGACCGTTCCGCTGCCGGTGCTCATAAGCCCTGCGAATTCAGTGAAACTCACTTAAATAGCCCTTTTCTAGTTTCGACATATGTCGGGTTGAAAAAAATTAGGACAAAATAAGGCAAATTCTCCAAGCTTTCTTACCGCCTCGGCTCAGCCTGCTGCCCGGGTCTGGCCTCTGCTCTGGGGCCGCTTCATCCTGCTGCCCGGAGGAATGACAGCTGTCACATCTCGTCTTCAGGTTCAGGATGTTGTCAATGGTGAATTTCAGAGAGGCGGTGGGTCGACATGGTGCTTCTGCTTTGTTCATATTCTCCTATATGAGACTTTAATTGTTCCTCCACCTCAGACTGTCTCCCTGAACTCTGAACCGGGGTGTTATTCTCTCCGCTGGCGGTGGGACGCTCCTCGCACCATAGCAGCAGCCACTGAGCAGACACGGCTCAGGTCTGCTCGCGCTGTTACCACTCGCACCAGACGGAGCGCTTGGTCGTCGCTGATTGGCTCAGAGACTCTGTCAGAATGGGCCAATGGCAGTCAGGGAACAGAATCAGATGGGAGAGCCGGGGGGCGTCGTGCTGTTCTTTTTCAATAATAAAAAAAACACCTCATACTGTTCTGATCATAGGAGCGGCGTCTCATGGAGTCATTACAGAGCCTCTGGAGAGGATAACATGATGTGATTTTAATACTTCTAATTTAACACCAACTGCATTCCATCGTGTATTTTAATTTACAAACGTTAACGTTGTTAAAACATGCACCGTTCTGCACATTTAAGTACGGGACTTTTCAGATATATTTAACTATCCTACGGCACAGCAGATACTTGATACTAATTGAACTCTGCATGTCATTTAAAGCATCATATGTCTTTACGATGTTCTTTAATAGTCAGTTATAGGCATTGCGGAATAAATGTAGGTAATCACACACACACACACACACACCTAAACACACTTTATATATATATAGGCTATATTATATA
>CAEGAF010024759.1:0-25765 GCA_903067075.1 Micropoecilia bifurca
TCCAACTTTATAACAGTCACAAAATGTCACCAAAATCACTCTGTCCCTCTAAAATCTTTCAGAAAATCGCAAAGGTGTATTGAATTGTATTGTATAATATCGCAATATATATCGTATTGTGAGATTATTGTAGCACTACAGCCCTACTAATGACTGTGCTTTACTGTACTCTACTGAAACCCTTCCTCCTAGATGTAAATGAAGGTGAGAAAACTCTTCCTTCCTCACCTGCTGCCTTCACCTTGGAGGCGTCATCTCCGCTACCAAACAGTTTCTGGCTTTTGACTTGACCTTTGCCTTTTCGGCCAGGCGTCGCCTTCTCCCCGACTCCATTAGGGCAAATGTTTTCTTCTCCTCTCGCCTTTGACATCCTGTCGCCACCGTCTTCCTCAGCCGATCGCTCTCTCTTTCTCTTGCCGCTGAGCTCTCGGTCTGCGAGGGGAGCCGTCGGATTCTGATGCGACAGTGTTTATGAGACAAACTAAATATGACTGCCAGGAAAGTAAAGAGTGCGCACACCTGTGTTAGAATACCATAATTAAAAAAAAATTCCACCTTCCATAAAAGTTGAGTCGAAAAAAAAGAAAACTAAAAGACTCGAGCTAACATTTTATTGACAACACATAGATAGCAGAATTAAGATCTAAACTGAATTTTAAAAAACAGAAAAATTGCACAAAATTAGATAATTTCAGGTTTGCTACTTGCTTCAGGTTTCAAAATGTTTGAGGCATTCCTTCTGCAGTTTTTAGTTCATATTGAAAAATATAGCAAAAAGCTGATTTATGCATTGATTTCAAGCTGATCTGCTCCGAGTGAACGATAAATAAACTACCTTTGGTGTGTATTCATTCACAGCTATCAGCTCTGGTTGTGAGTTTGTCTGAAAAGAAATGAAAACAAAAGTTTGGTTAATGTGTCACTGATTAAATACATCCTCCCGCTCTTAATGCTTGTGGGAGATTAAATGTGCTTTACCAGGTTTCCTCCTTCCAGAGAAACATTCAGTGTTACGCCATCTGTCCAGGTTTCTTCTTCCCACTGCTCCCATGACAGACACCTAAATACATGATTTTAATAACAAAATGGGGAAGGAAAAACACAAAGCATTCTTGTATGTCCAGGACATACCAACGTTACATTTGAAAAGCTCTTAAATCTCTAACATGCAGAAAACCTGAAGGCTTTAAACGGATATAAGATGCTGTTGTGACATTGGTCCATATCACAAATACTTTCTATGTGTATCAATTTCTGACTTTTAAGGTTGTTTTTTTTAATTGATGTAGTAAATTCAAAACTGTCCATAAAAACATACGTTTAATTTCTTAATGAAACTGAGCAAATGTACAAAGTGTACATACTTGTTATAAGGGGTCAGTTTTCCAATGGTGATGGGAATCTGATCAGCGTCGTTCAGCTCCGCGTTGACGCAGATCCTTTGCCCCCACGGTCCGCTGCTGAACAGCACCACCTGGCGGACAGATGGTGGAACCGCAGCAGACACTCTGCACGAGCCCTCCGCTCTGACGACAAAAAGACAAGTCAAATAAATGCAAAAACTGAGCGTTTAGTTCCCAACAAAACAGAAACAAGATTTATGTTTTCCCAACAAAAAAAGAAAAGTGTCCGTACGGTACTAATAAGGAGCAATAAACCCCACAGTAACAGAAAGCTGTTAAATAACTCCCGTGGAAGATCTATCCTACCTCAACAGCCTTTGAGGCGGTCCGTTTACCCCAAAAATAGCATAAACACCGAATTCATCCATCTTGAAATCCTCCCTTAATTCGTTTTTAACTTTAGCACGATTTAAAATGTTAAAACACAATGTTGTTTTGGCTTCTCCCGCCTGCTGTGCGTACAGCTTCTAAATTCCCCGCTATTTCCAGCCAAATGCAAAGTGTTGCGCTTGGTGTGTCCTTCCAGGAGGCGGCGGCGGTGCCAAACCCTATGTCAGCGCGTGATCCGCCCACCGCCACGTGTCCTTATACTTATATCGAGCTCACTCCGGGTTGAGATCCAACACCCTGCTTCCGCGACCACGGGATATGTTCAAAAGCATTACGAATATATGTTTATTACTGATTGCAGCTATTTTAACAGTGGCAAATGAGACTGTAAGGAATGATCATATTTAATTAAAAAGATTAAATTAAAATATTTTGCCAATTGAAGTACCCTCCACCGAGTATGAAACAATAACTGTTGCCGTAATACAAACCTGTGGAAGTTTTAAGTTATTTTAAGTAAACATGTTCAATTGCTTGCCCCCAACAGTGACTATATGATATCTCGATTTGCCTTATTGTGTTATTTTACCGAGTGTCAGCGAGTATGATGCAAAAATAAATGTAATTCACAATGTAACGCATGTTAGGGATGCAAATTATAAAGCTGCTCTTGAACGCACCCCCAAACAAGCGTAACGGTCGCAAAGCATTGTGGGATCGGATGCCGGTGTAAGCTTCTCGAAAGAACTGCAAAGATGATGGTGAGTGAGTTAGCATTGAAGCCCCGAAATCAACGCATAATCCGTGTCCATCCTTTACTTTATCAGCCATCATTAACATCTGAGGTGTTCTGCTTAGATGTGATTGACAATCAGATGTGCTGCAAAGCTACTATTTTATTGAAATTTCTTCTATTTAGATGTTTTTGTTAGCGCTGACAGTGTTAGCATCCTGCAATCAATGGGCGTATGTGATGCGAACGGCGATGTCCGTTAGCTTGTTGCAAATAAACGAGGTTATAAATATAACCGAACACAGTTGGTCTCACGTTTTTCCAAGTTTTTCCCATTGTGGAACGTTTAGTTTTAATATTTTGCATTTGTTTAGTTCTTTAGTTGTTTAGTTCTAATTCTTTGTTTTAAGATGCTCTACGTAGGATTTCCCCCTTTTGTTTGCCTTTGTAAGGCACATTTATGTTGCACGTTTGACCAAATATAATTATCAAAGGAGCCAGTTGGTGTTTATATAGCTGTAAATGTCATGAACAGACAGGAAGGCTTTAAATGCACTCAATCAGTCGCAACACATGCGTTAAAGTCAAACTTCCTTCTTTCCCAGTTTTATGTTGTGGGTTGTCTGATAATTGATTTCCTGGCTCTCTGTCCTGCAGCCCACACCGGTTATCCTGCTGAAGGAAGGGACGGACACATCCCAGGGGATTCCCCAGCTCATCAGCAACATCAATGCCTGCCAGGTGAGAGGAAGGCTTCACCTGTTCTGTTCATTATTTAAGACATGTAGCAGCTCATTTGTTATGTATTAACATATTACATAGGGCTGTAGTGATGTAATCTCACGATACGATATATATTGCAATGTTCAGCAAATGATACGATTCCATACACCTTTGCGATTTTCTGAAAGATTTTAGAGGGACAGAGTGATTTTGGTGACATTTTGTGACTGTTATAAAGTTGGATTGAATTAATTTAACTGAAAACTGATTAAAAGCACCAACTACACAATACCTGCTCTGGTTGGACACAGACTNAATGAATCAAAGAAGTGGTGAGAAAACATATTGTAATTGAAACAGTACAAACTGTAGCTGACATGCATTAGTAAAGTTAATAAAGTGAACAAAGTTCCTGCTCTGAATAGTTTGATACCTTTTTAACCTGAACATCTGAAGGAATCACTCTAAGCCTGATGACCTGGTGAAGCAAGCAGTGAGGGAACAAGGTGACAGTTGGATGTTACGATACTTGCAGATGAATGTCCATTTTTTTCTAGGAAAGAAAATATTGATATATATCGCAAAATCTATATTATTACACAGTCCTAATATTACAATGGTCCAGGTAGACATGAGTTGGTAGGCCTGAGTAAAAGTATTAATGCATTTACATACACAAAAAAATGACCTCATGAGCTAATATTGTTTTTTCATGGTAGCAATTATGCCGACTGCGGTTAAAACAACAGAATAGAAATTGTTTTTGCTGTTTTTTTCCTTTTATTTAAATGAGGGAAACAGGAATCCTTTAAATTTGCTGGCTGGCAATGTGCAACAACCTAAAATTTATTTCTCTCATTATAGTAACTTTAAATTTTGGCTTAGTACTATGATGAAGAGTTTTTACCACTTTAAAAACATAAAATTTTTTAGTAAAAAGATGCTGAAAACTCCATAAATTGTTTCAATTTGGTATAAATTAAGTGATACATTCAGACAGTGTGCAGTTAATTCTGCTCTAAATCGATAACTGATGTTGTTTCACCAACATTTTTAAATCTACAATAATTAAGTTAAATCAAACTAGTTATCTGATAAAACATCCTGCCTACTGTCTGTATTATCCTCAGTGACATTAATATAGTTATTAGTGAAAGGTTTAATCAAGCTTAGGCCTTAGGTCAGAGAAACAAGAAAATGTGTTAAAGTGGGATTTTCAACTACTTCCATTCACTATTTGTGTTTGGAACTGAGTTTTAGGTCTCAAAAGAAACTGTTAAAGTAATGTGAGATTTAAAATGGCTTCCTTCATAATCATAGAGGTGATGTTTCGTCCTGCAGGTGATTTCTGAGGCTGTCAGGACCACCCTGGGTCCCAGGGGGATGGACAAGCTGATGGTGGATGGAAGAGGTGAGAAAAGATGAAATTAGTTATTTTGGCTTAGTCTCCTGTGGTTTTAGTCTTGCTTTTTAAATGTGTTCGTTCTTCCAGGTAAAGCCACCATCTCCAACGACGGCGCCACCATCCTGAAGCTTCTGGATGTGGTTCATCCTGCAGCCAAGACGCTGGTGGACATCGCCCGCTCCCAGGATGCTGAGGTGAGTTCCACTTGGACAGAGTTCACATTTAAAGCTGGAAGAAGTTTAATTTTTCTGTTTCCGCTGAATCCTCCTCCAGGTTGGAGACGGCACCACATCCGTCACCCTCCTCGCCGCCGAGTTCCTGAAGCAGCTGAAGCCGTATGTGGAGGAGGGTCTCCACCCTCAGACCATCATCAGAGCGTTCCGCACCGCCACCAACCTCGCCGTCACCAAGATCAAGGAGATCGCCGTCTCTGTGAAGAAAGACGACAAACAGTGAGTCTTTAAACAGGACGTCCCTTATATTCATAGATCAAAAACTAGCCCTCAAAAAATGTCTTAAATTCATTGAAAAAGATGTTCTAAAGTTTTGTTGTGGCAGACCTATTTAATCTCATTTATTTTATGTGGGTCTTTTTTTTTCATGGGACTTTACTGTTTTGTAAAATATTGAGTAGGTACAGTATGCGCTTCTTTCTGTGATACCAGGCAGTTGAGGCTACTGCTCCTAGCTGCTAATGTGTTAGCTGGCTAGACATAATAGAGCTAGCCAGCTAGCTCTATTATGTCCTCACATCCTTAAAAAGTATTAGATTCATGTATCTAAAATTAAAATGGCCTTAAAATGTCTGGAATTTATTCAAAAACTTGCAAGTTGGCCTTAAAAAAAGTCTTAAATTCGTCTTAAAATTTTAAAATGTATTCTTGTATAGTGCATATACTTTATTTTTCCTGAGACTTTTCCATCAGGCAAAAGTTTGAGTCACCTGCAGACATTCTCATTGCATTCTATGACTCAAGGTTTTTGAGGCTACTGCTAACTAGTGAGATGACTTTTTGTCTATCCTGGATACTAAGTGTTTATCTTCAACGCTGGTTCTGTACAATGTTGGTCATTCTGTGAAAAAAAAACCTTGGCACTACTTTTCTTATGCATGTTTCAGTTGTGATACAGATCTCGCATGTCATTCATAATGGTATTTAAAAATGTCTTGACACCTGCAGAAACCGTATTAATGGCTTCTAAACTCATCAAATTGCCTTCTCCTGTTCGGTTGAGTGTTAAATGTTTTATAAACTGTCTCAGGGAGCAGAGGCAGCTGCTGGAGAAATGTGCCGCTACAGCGCTGAACTCCAAGCTGATCGCCGGTGAGAAGGGCTTCTTCTCCAAGATGGTGGTGGACGCTGTCATGTCTCTGGACGAGCTGCTGTCTCTCAAGATGATCGGCATCAAGAAGGTGCAGGGAGGCGCCCTGGAGGTTGGTGCTCAGCGTTCAGTTCCAGATGTCGGAAATCCTTGAAAATGCTTGAATTTCATTTCGGTGTTCAAGGTTTGGAAAGTGATTAATATTGAAACTACATAGTTTAATAATAAAGTGTGATATAATGTTGATTAAAAGGATGCATTTGGTAAACATTTACAGTTGAAAACAGATGTTTTCGTATGTCTTAAAAAAAACTTAAATTTTTTAATGTCTAAAGTTAAATCAGACCAAACTTCTCTTGTTTCAGCTTAGTTACAATTACCGAAATGATTTCTATATGCTAAATGTCACAAAATAGTTTTGGTTTTTTTTTTTAGATATTTTTTGGATCTATCTTTGTTTCTTGTGTTTAAGCATTTAAATTGATTAGGAAGGTAATTTACCGTAACATAGTTTGTTAGAATTCTTTCAATATAATGAGTGTTTATTATTCCTAATGACTCATTATTGATCTGTGTAATTGAAATAAAGGTAATCTTATACTTTATATGTTAAACATAATTGAAATTAGGGGATTTGTTGTTAAATAATGTTTTGTTCTCAGACCAGTCAGGTTTAGATGTTTGAGAGAAAATGTTCAAAATATTATATTTTAGTTCACTTTAGCCCTGCTGCAGAATGTAGATACTACAACAAGATATTAACAATTACAATGATGAATGATGTAGTTCAATTAAAAAGTACATTACTGATTCCAAATGTTGTATATTAAATAAATTAAAATTTCATCAGTCATGGTGATGGCCGTGGTCAGGAAAGATGTCCTGTAGACAGACGTCTGTATCACAGTGAATTTGGCGAAGCCTCTGACTGAAGACACTCTGTTTTTGTAAGACAGTGTAATGAAGAATTTGATTGTTGATTTTATGTAAAATCTTTCTTTGCATCGTCATCTCCAGAGGTTCACAGTCATCATAATTATCATAATTGAGAATTGAAGTTGACTTTTGTTTTTTTTGTTGTTGTTTTTTTCTTTGTATTGCTTTGACTTCCAGTGTGTGGTGCTGGAAAAGTTTTAAAACCTTACCTTGACAATTTTCGAAAGGTGCTTGAATGGGATCAATGCGCGAACCCTGGATTAAATGTTAGCTGTGAAATTAAATTCTGGATGAAATTCACTGCTCAGGATTCCCAGCTGGTCACTGGTGTTGCGTTCAAGAAGACGTTCTCCTACGCCGGCTTCGAGATGCAGCCCAAACGCTACGAGAACCCAAAGATCGCGCTGCTCAACGTGGAGCTGGAGCTGAAGGCCGAGAAGGACAACGCCGAAGTCCGCGTGAAATCAGTGGAGGTCGGCCTTTGTCTCGAAATTAAGCTCTATAAATCAGTTTTTCTTTTTGGTCTTTCGCATGACATCTGCAACGTTCTCACCCCCCGCAGGACTACCAGGCCATCGTGGACGCAGAGTGGAACATCCTGTACGACAAGCTGGAGAAGATCTACCAATCAGGAGCCAAGGTGGTTCTGTCCAAGTTGCCCATCGGGGACGTGGCCACGCAGTACTTCGCCGACAGAGACCTGTTCTGTGCCGGCAGGGTGCAAGAGGAGGACCTGAAGAGGACCATGATGGTGAGACTGGGCAGATTGAACCGGGCTGGTCCGAACCGAAGGATCTCTAACTGGTTTGTGTTGCAGGCCTGTGGAGGATCCATCCAGACGTCGGTCAGCGCGATGACAGACGAGGTTCTGGGGCAGTGCGAGCTGTTTGAGGAGGTGCAGGTGGGAGGAGAGAGGTGAGAGAGACGTCCTGCTGGTGGTTTGTCATTGAGATGAAGGACTCGGTCCTAGAAAACAGTGGGGATTGTTTTGAGTCCGTAAGGAAGTGGCGACCTGGGCAACGTTTCCTCTTTTTATCCGCAGGTACAACTTCTTTAAGGGTTGCCCGAAGGCGAAGACGTGCACCATCATCCTGAGAGGCGGAGCGGAGCAGTTCACAGAGGAGACGGAGCGATCGCTGCACGACGCCATCATGATCGTCCGCAGAGCCATCAAGGTTTGGGTCTCTCTTTTGAGCTTGTCTGTGCCTGGTAGTGGTTCATTTTAAACCAGTGGTTCTTAACCTGGGTTCAGTTGAACCCCAGGGGTTTGGTGAGTCGGTCTCAGGGGTTCGGCGGAGCTTCTGCCACGGAGGTAAAGACACACTTGTGTAAAGTTGTGATGACGCCCCGCTTTGCCATCACTTGCTGCAGAGGATCACGTCACATTGCTTAGCCAATCTTAGCTGTGGAGGAGGAGCTCTGATTGGAGGAGCTTCACTCTCAGCAGGAATTTGAACTTTGTCTTTAATTACTTCAGCAAAGCTCACAGTTTTTACCAAATTCTGTAGCTTTCGGTGTACTTCTAAATCTGCTCCTTAGTCGGTGGTAAGACAACTAATATAATTACATTACTAAATCACAATACCGCAAAGTATTTTGTGTGTCGGGGAGAGAGAGGAATAAGAAGGGTTTGCTGAATGCGCATATGAAACTGGGGCGTTCTGTACCTCAAAAAAGGTAAAGAAACACTGCTTTAGAGATCAGGAGGTTGTTTACCTGCTGCAGAAATCATGTCTAGTACTTCCAGGCCTGCCGCAATGAATCACTTGATGGCATGATGAATTAAAACAAGCTCAATAATTTCCATTAGCATAATTTATCGTTTTTCTTTTTCTACCAAAAGCAGGATGACTAAAGTCTCCAGTCTGGTGCTTTGGTCTCAACTTAACCTTTTCTTGAAGAGAAATTTTGTTTACAGAGACTAAACAAAATGGTTTCCAATGCTGACCAATGTCAGAAAGTATGTTGTGCTTTCATGTTCAGGCCTCTTTATTCCTGGTTATGAGATGTTTAGCAAATAAGTTACTCTAGATGTGAAAAGCTGGTGAAGAGCTGCAGCAATATCCTCCTAAACTGACTCCAGATGTAGATGAAGGTGTCGCCTCGTTCCAGAATGACTCCATCGTCGCAGGCGGAGGAGCCATAGAGATGGAGCTGTCCAAGTACCTCCGGGATTACTCCAGAACCATTCCCGGGAAGCAGCAGCTGCTGATCGGAGCGTACGCCAAGGCCCTGGAGATCATCCCCCGACAGCTGTGCGACAACGCCGGCTTCGACGCCACCAACATCCTCAACAAGCTGCGAGCAAAGCACGCGCAGGTAGGAAACAAAGCTTTAAGATTGAGTTCACCCGCTTTAATCAAACTCTAGTTTGTTTCTCTAGAAAGTCCAGTTCATTTATGGAGGTGTGAATGTGCAATTGAACTCTGTGAACCGAAAAAACTAACCGGTCCATTTAAAAACCTCGATCTCGGTTCAAATTAACTGTGGCGCAGTTTGATATGTGAAATACCAAGTGGACTGGAGATTGCTCCTGAAGTAGGAAATGACGAAAGCGCAGGGCATTATGGGTAAATACAATCAAAACAAACCCGCCAAACTAGCGCTAGAGGGCGAGACGAGCTGTGGTATTTTAGCAAAGACAAAGAGAAATCCCACAACCGCTGAAATCTGACGCCATTTGTTTACATTTCATGAAGAGCGAAGTTAACCAGCGTCTTCTGCAGAGGTTTCTCTTTTCCTTCAGTAGGTCTTGGTGCAGCGCCACCACAGGTGAGGAGGGGAACAGGTGTTTCAATTAGTTTGGTTTGTTTGACAAAGAGCAGTGTGAACGTGAACTGCACCAGCTGAAAAGGTAGCAAATGTCGCAATTTTGATCCCCAATTAAACCGAGTTTACAAGACTATCAGTTATGAAAATTACAGGAAAGTATTTGGGTCACACTAAGAAAATGAAAGAAATAAAAGAATGGAGACATACAGGAATAAAGTTAAAATGATGTGAGAAGAAAGTCATCTTATTGCAATTTTATTTTCATAATATGACTTCATTGTCATAGGAGTTTATTCTTATTTAAACTTTGTCGTATGACTTCTCGTAATTTTATGCCTTTATTCTTGTAATACTATGACTTTATTTCTCATACAACAAGAAGTTGTATGAGTTTATTTATTTTTTTCTTAGTATAGCCCCAACACTGTTGAAGAAAACACCCTCAAAATATGTATTCCTAGGGTTTTTTCCTCCAGCTGTATTGATTTTTCTGTGGCTGCAGGGCGGCCTCTGGTTTGGCGTGGACATCACCAGTGAGGACATCACCGACAACTTCATCGCCTGCGTCTGGGAGCCGTCCATCGTGAAGATCAACGCCCTGACGGCGGCGTCCGAGGCCGCCTGCCTCATCCTGTCGGTCGACGAGACGATCAAGAACCCCCGCAGCAGCGTAGACGGACCTCCAGGTGGCGCCGGCAGGGGCAGAGGCCGCGGCAGACCCCACGCTCACTAACTGAACCATCAACTGAAAAAATAATCCAAACGCAGGAGGAAGAATTTCTGGAGGCTGCTTTAGTTTCTGGGGGAGATTTTCAATGTTTTCAACCCAGATTCTTTGGACATTCTGCTAAAAAAACCTCTCCTCTCGTCTTGTAGTTTCTGACCAGCTAACTAAAGCAATTCATATTCTCTTCCTGTAGCCAGTACAAGCAGAATTACTTTTTTTTTAAACTGAAACAGGCTGGTCTTTTCTCTGTGACCTGATGATGTCTGTAACCTTTAGCCTGGTTGTGTTAATAAGAAAAGCTGTTGTTTGATGTGGGGGCAAATAAAGCACTGAAAGGATGTTGAGCAGTTCTGAAACCATCTATGTGAAGCTATTTATTGGGCCATTGTTATCAATAAATTCACGGCTGAAATCAAACACTTATTCCTGGTGTTTATGTTCAAAGTGGTTTTAAAAACACTACAGGATTATTTTAGTAGTGTATTTTAAATAATAAGCAGCTTGGGTATAAAATTAAATTTCTTCCCCTTATTTAATGTAGTCAACTGAGGTGGTTCTGGTCACAATATGTCTTCCTTTAGATCCCAAACTTCCTCAGAACCAAATAAATGAAAGATGTTTAAATGCACCAGAAAAAGACACATTTTCTGTCCTTGCTGTCTGACTTTAAGTTGGAGTTAAAGTTATTTTACTCTTATCAAATTCAGGAGTTCAGACGTCATATGCCTGAAGTATTTGCATATGACGTCATGGCTTTTTAAGCTTCTCGCAGACTTTGAGCTAAAATGATTAATCGCACTAATTGTAGCGAATTGATTTAAATTTAATTTAGAAGCTGATTAATCTTTAACTGGAGTATATGCTCAAAGAAATCCCATTTTATGAAAATGAATGGGTTTCCCAGCATAGTGGCTAAAGAAGAATCATTTTTGTCATGGACAGGCTAAGCCAGGCTACATATCCCACCGAGAAATGGCCTAAATCCCTCTTGATATATATGAAAACCTGGTCACCAACTACAAGAAACAGCTTAGTCATCTTTTTTACATTTGAGCATTGTTTTTGACCCAGTGACCTAGCTAAAAAAGCTAACATTCAATATCGAATGTTCAGACGTTAGCCAAACTTAGATTTTATTTCTATTTTTTTTTTGCTGCTGTGATTTTTTTTAATTGTTAATTTTTGTTTCTTTTAAACCCTAATAGTGATCACTTTTCTTTTTTTAATTTTTTTTACAAAATTGCGATTTTTGTATCTGACGTTGTACGAACGTCTGTGTGACGTAGAACGTTGTCTGCGGACGCTTAGCAAACATTCGGCCTCCAGTCAACGTTCGTCCATCGCGTTTCATTCTTACATTTAGCAAACGTTTGCAGACCAACATCCAAGGGATGTCAATAGTAAAACTTTCTTACTATGTCGTAAGACATGAAAACATTTTAAGACTTTTTTTTACTGCTTACATTCGGTTTAAACAAATCAAGTCTGAGTAAATATATTCAACACAGTAGCACTTATGACACTGTAAAAGTTTCAAATGTTATAATGCCACAATCCTTAATGTGCTTTTCCAGCTTGTAGTTATGTCATCTCACCACTAGATGGAGCACTACCTTGTTAGAGAAGGTACTGCTCTATGTATAAGTCCAAACAGGTTTCGTGATACAATTTAAATGAGGTATTGAGTATCATATCAGGATAAAATAAACAAGAGTGACTCTCACTCTAGGTAGTATACTTCATGAGGTCTTTAGGTGATTCAGTCTTAGCTTGAAATCCTTATACTGAAGGGTACGTTTATTCCAGCATCTTGTGTCAAAGAGTGTTTTTGTTTCTTTGAAGAGTTTCTGTGCAAAAAAAATGCACAGCAATCAAAGGGCTGGATGGATAAACTCAGGGAGAGTTTGAGAAAATATTTAATGTTGATTGAAGATCAAGATCCATAATGTCTGAATTAAATCAGTTTTGGTTGTTTTCAAGTCTCTTCAAGCTACTCCACCTTAGTTGGACAGGAAGTCTATGGAAGCCCGGACGGACCTGTTAGACACAACGTCAATAGCGGTGACTTTGATCTCCGTATCTCCAAACTGCATGGTGGCTCTGATCTCTCTCCTTTCTGGGCCTGCCACCTCCGCTCCTGCTCCTGCTTCTGCTCCTCCCACCAATGGCGGCACCAATGGTTCCGGTAAGTCTAAGGTAATTGTCCCGCACTTCCGGACTCCGGGGTCGGAGATGTAGGTGACGTCATCTGTGGCGCTGCAGTAGATGTTGATGATGATCTTCCGCTGGCCCACCCGAGCGGGCGTGTAGCTTCGTCGGACGACCTCTCCCAGCGCCACGGACTGGTCGATGGAGACGAAGCGGTCGAAGATGTCCGTGCACCACTCGCGGCCGTCCTTGATGAGGAGCTTATCCCGAGGGTGGCGTCCCTCAACGAACCGGTTCAGGACGCCGACCCCGTAGGTCACAGGGCAGCGTCGCACTCTGACCTGCGAGAGAGGAGAAGCCATAAGATCGAGAGTCACAGTTAGCCACTCTGATGCTAACTGGCATCCCTGGTGCTTTACCACAGTGGGATCCAGTCCAAAGAGAACGGCTCCCTTCAGGATGGTGAGGCCGACATCATGGGGGATGATGATCCGGCAGGTCCTTCCCAGGGCCTTCTGGACGGCTTTCTGCAACATCGGCGACTCTGCAAAACCACCAACCAGGAACAGGAAGCGAACACAGCGCACCTCCGGCTTCCCCATCAACTCCTCTGTTAGAGAAAAGAAAACAATCATTAGAGTTGATGTTTTTGAAGAATTTCATCTTCTGATTACTTTTCCACTGGTTACAAGCCTGGTATTCTAGTCCCTAAACGTCATTGATAAAAAAGCTTTTCCTAACCTCTCAGGTCAGCAAATCTGTGTACTGTAAATCTACCAAAGGTTGAAAGTATTGTAGGTTTCTAACAGCCTCAGAAACCAACGATAGCCAAGCCAACATGACAAGAACTACCCTAAAATCTACACTAGTGACGTAGCGCTACTTTTCTGACTCTTTGGGCACAGGACTAAAGCAATGTTCACGCAGCAGGCGAATGTGACCAATTATTTTTTCCCCCATGTGTCACAGCAGTCTAAATGGCCCAGTTTCTATCTTTTCACATTGTCAAAAGTCCGATTTGTGCCACATGCATCATAATTCTGCACCAGATTGTTCTGGTTTGTACCAGATGTGGTAAACCTAGAGGTAAACAATGACTGAAAATGTTATGAAAGCAATGTGTTCCACTGAAACGAGTAGAAAACACTCAATAGATGTTTCACGCAACCATTTCACAATCTAGTTGGAGTTAAGAAAACCAGTAGCATTTCCTGATGGCTGTGCTAAGCCACCAGGACGTTTCTGGATGAAGAAAGTAACAAGTCAAAGACAGCGTCTCTTACTTCCTGTGGACAGTGTCTGAATGTCGTCCACGTCTTCCTCACCTATATGTCTGACTATGTTGCTGATGGTGGGCTGGAAGAGTTCATTCATTGCTTCCTGGGTCAGCCGCAGCATTCCCTGAGACGACCACTTCACAATGTTCATGCTAACACAGACAAAAACAGATTCTTGTTGACTTTTACAGACACAACAACAGGCCACAGCCTCAGACGTCCACCAGTCGGTCCCACTCACTTGCTCCTCCTCAGGGCCGCCTCCACACTCTGCCCTCTGTGTCTCTTGTAGAAGTCGATGAAAGAGAAGGGCAGGGAGATATTCAGGGCGTTTGCTCTTCCTGGCGACGCGGTTCGTTTCCTTGCCTCGAACGCAATCATGAGGTCCACCCAGGCCGCCGGACGCTTGGCTTTAAAGCTCTGGATGAAGTCCTCGCCGAAGATCTGGCACAACATGGCTTCGAAGGCCAGGTCGACCCCGACCGCGCCGTACGGACCGCCTGGAAGACGCAATGAAGGTTTGGAAGTGTGTCGAAAATCGCTGTCATTTCTGGATGGAGAAGTTGAGTACCTGAGGCTTTGTAGAGCTCTTTCAGAGTTCCCTGCGGCTGCTCAATCTGATGAACCGTCAGGTCCACCGTTCCTCCTCCGCAGTCTGCAACCACGTACCTGTCACCTACAGACAGGAAGCAGCGAGAAAAAGTGTTCACTCTCATCTCATCTCGTTAGTTTCTTAAAGTGGTTTCTTCATTCTTACGTTTGTCTTGCAGTCATAAACTTATTCTTTAAGATGTGCAGCAATAATCTCCGTTTTTACAGCAATATTCACAATTGTTCAGATTACAACACATGACTACAAATATTTTTAAAAAGAAGAAAAAATGTTGAATTTTTACGGTTTCTTTTTTTGATAAAGTTGAATTTATACTTTATTTTATTTTTAAAAATCTGAAAAGTGTGGTGTGCCATTGTTTTTTGCATATTGATCTGTAACATAACAAAAAAACTTGATAATCATTTCAGCGTTTTTTCTGAAAATTTGTTTTTTTCACATTAAATATTTTTTACCATCTCTGATGACGCATTTTGGATTCATTAAATATGTTTTTTGGAATCATATTCATGCCTCCCAAAAACTGCTATTAAGTCATCACACATCGAGATTCTTCCTAAACGTCACACTTTCCAAATTCACACTTTCCCAAAGCTAAAAAAAGAAAAAAAAAATATTAGCAACAAAACTGATTTTCTTTTCTTATACTCAACCCACAAATTTTTATCCCACTGCCATCCCAGAATAAAACCATAAATTTTATAATACTAGCCTTTAATTTAGCAGTGAAATAGTGACATTTGACATACAGTATTTACTGTATTACAACAAATTTTACTGATTTCTTATTGCAGGCTTATGGATTTAATTAATGTATTTTCTGTCATTAAAGTTTGTTGCTGTCATGTGACAAAGTTCAAGGCAAGGCAAGAGTAGAGATTAATCTGAGTGATTTGTTTTTTGAAGGTGAGTTCGTTGTTTTCCCTTGAGGCTCTAAACCAATAAACATCTTCAGGGTTGAGTACCGGCTGTTTGTCTGAGAGCGTTTATGATGTGCGTGGAGATAAGTGAAGGACTCGGCCTCAACCCAAACATAAAAACACAGAGAATGAAATGACTGGATCTGCAAAGAACCAACAAATAAAATGCAAGAGAGGAGGACAAAGGAAGGTTTCTTGTGTAACTGCCTCAGTGGGTTTGCAGCGCAGAGGTAGAGAGTCCCACGGCTGGGTCCATCCTGTGTGTGTGTGTGTGTGTGTGTGTGTGTGTGTGTGTGTGTGTGTTTGGACAGGAAAGAGCAGTAAAGGTCAGTGGGGTCACGTGTTTCATCAGATTGTCGTTACGGTTCAACACAGAAACGATCAAACTCAAATCCTGCCCTGGAAGGATGTTTTTTAACACAACTCTGAGATGTAAATCCTGAATATTGTTCGACCCAATCGGACCATGAGGTTTGTTGGAAGGGACTCTCTCTCAAACATCGATTCTGTCTGCGGGGGGAAATAAATAAACTAAAGTCAATGCACCAGACCGCAGCCCCTCCCCCTCAACACACACACACACACACACACACACACACACACACACAGAGAACATCTCTGCATAACATAGTCAGCATGTCGGAGCGTAAAGGTCAAAGCCATTAGTGTGTTGGATGTGAGGCTGACACACTCACCGGTCTGCAGCTCGGACCACAGCTCCCCGGTTCCACTCTCCACCAGAAAGGTCCTGCTGTGTCTGGATCGCCTCAGCTGTTCCCTCGCTGCAGAACAAAACAAAACAAAAATGGTTTTTAAAAGCTGGAGGTTGAAAAGTTGAGGAGCTGAACAACAACAACTGGCCTAAAAACAACAACTCGTTCTCACCAAGTTCAGATGGGAAACGATGTTTTCAAGATATCTTAAAGGGATAGTCCACATCTTTTTGCATGATCTGGGTAGGTCTGACATGATAACAAATTTTGGTGGAGAAGTTATTGCTATAAACGATGATGTTGTTGTTTTGAGACCATTTTTAAGTGATATAAGCAAAATAATAAATCAATAAACTTTGAATTCTAATGGAACTGGAAGACATTTTAAAAATCCAAATTTTTAAGCAAAATTATCCTTCAAATTAAGGGCTAGTTGAGCCCAAAGCACCAAATTGAAGACTTTTATCATCCAGTTTTTGATAGAGACAGAGAAAAAAGCAATAAACGATAAGGCATGTGAATGGAAATAACTGAGTTTTATCATCCGATTAATTCATTTACTGATTATTGTGACCGGTTGAGATGTGGAGAAACTATGATGTCATTTATTGTTTGTTTTTTTGTTTTTTTATTGTAATACATTTATTATGATAAGAAATTTGATTTACTGTTGTCATGATAAATTTTAATTCATGATGGGTTTTTTTTGTTAACCTGTCCCGATTGTCACGGTTGTTATTTTTATTATTTTTCCCAAATGTTTGTTCAACAGGAGTATAATTAAATATCGATAAATTTGATTAAATTCAGTTACTGTGAGAAGTTTAGTGATATAAATTACACTTCTTTATGCAACTGGTGTCCTAAATTAGCATATTACAAATAAGTTTCTGATCAAAAATCTTCTAAGAATAACTTCTTTTATGAATTTGTTTGCCCCATTAATAAATGTTCTTGTACTAAAGGTCTCGTGTTTTTAAAAAACTCGTTTTAGGGCTTTTTCCACTTGGGGAAGTGGTGTATATTTTGGTAAAACACATATTACTGCATTCCTGAAATTCCTCGTCAGGTTTATCTGAGGTTTAAACGTTGGTTTAAACATCCTTAATGTGTCGTTTAGTTATGTTTAGTTCAACTTGAGCTTTGCTACGTCCATTAGGAGGGTGTTGGTGAGGAAGAAACTCTGGTTCGCAAGGTTGGAGGTCTTAAGAGATCATAAAAAAGTGCCTAATAGCTTCCTTTTATCTCAAAATATCCAACCTATGTATCATAATTGTAGAAACATTTTAAACCTTTTTGAATTATTTGAAGTTCAATCTACAAAATGTGGATTCAATTTGTTGCTGTTATGTTTTTATTTTAATCATGGAACGATACTTTATTGGTTGCCTGGACTCTTCCAGCTGGAAGGAGTCATCACCACTTTCCAGAGCCCCGCTTTGCGTTTCTGGTTGTCAAACATTTTTTTCTTTCCCCGTGTAAACACGCTTAAAGTATAATCACTGAAGAAATTAAGACGAAAGCAGCTCAGTCAAAAACATAAACACAGCCAGTCTGCATGTAAAGCTCCAAGTGCCCGAGACAAAAAGCTCGTTAGTCAAACGAATAACTTTAAAATCGAAGTAAAACAGCAACAGGGTGAGTTTTGGGAAATGAAGTTGCTCAGGTTTCAGTTTCTCCGTTTGCTTTGTGGCCGGTGGGTTAGAGAGCGAAGCAGTGGTCAGTGAAAACAGAGTACACTCAAACACACAGCTGGAGAAGACGAGACGTTCCTGACGGCCATGTTGGAAGGCGATATACCACTAAGAAGAGAGTTCCTGTGGTTTTAAAGACTAAATATACATCAAAAATGATTAGAAAAATGACAAAAAGAGACATTCTGAGGTCTTTATGTTGTATTTGAATCCAGTGGCTCGGGTGTATGCAAATATTTGAGTCTTTCCCTATAATCTATGTGTTGATCAGAGCCGATACAGAATAAACAAACTTCTGCACCTAATTTCTTAGGTTTAAAGATAATTTAAGTTGCATGTTGTCCATCCAGTGCATTATGTAAATAAATAGTTTAAACAAATCATGAAAAATCTATAAATAATAATAACATCCAGCCTGAAAATGATTAAATTATTGTAACAAAAAAAGGGCGTTAAAGTTATGGAGTTGAAACAGGGCTATAATGTTTGCTCAAAAAAAAAAAAACGATTTGAATCCTAACAAAAAAGTTAGAAACTGAAATAAAAAATTTTAAACTGAAAAAAAAATTCAAAATTACTTTTCAGATTTAAGGTTTTTTATCAGTGTCCTTTTTATCCTTTTTATTATTTCATTGTTTTTCTTTTGAACAAACGTTATGGTTCTTATTTAGCTCCATATACATTTTTTTGGATGAGACTGTGGAGAAGCTTCAGCACACGTGTCAAACTGATGGCCAGTGGGCCAAATCTGGTCTGCCACAACTATTTCTGTGGTCCTTAAGACTCTAAAGAGCCACGGAAAGTGGACTTCAAGAAAACAGTTTTGTGTTTTGATTAGTCAAAGCAAATCAGTATCTACATGTATGGAGGCAAATTACGTCAATGTAAAATATTATTACATTTTTAGACTCATTGAATGCAGAGAAAGTGATGTGAGTTGCTTTGTCTGAAACTCAGATGAAACCGCACATGAGAAACTTCTTAAAAAGCAGGAGGGGTGTGTTGAAATCAAAACAAATATTCTGTGTTTAATGCTATTTGACTGTGAAGCCGTTGAGCAACAGTGTCTTGAAAGCAAAGATTTATTTAAACGGCCGCCTGTGTGATAGCGAGTGTGTGTGCTTTGTAAATGGAGCCGAACGAAGGCCGACTGAAATCACGCAAGCTTCGATTCCATGTGTGTGTTTTTGTTCAGGAGCGACAAGCAAGTCTGGAAACCATTTACATGAAACTGCAGAAGAGAAAATGTACATGTGCTTGTTTTTACGACTCCCAGGCGCTAAATTTGGACATGAAATGAGGTGGAAGGAATACTAAAGGTAGCAGGAAAAAAAGAGAAGAAGAAGAAGAAGAAAAACGGGTCAATGATGTCAAGTTTGTGTGTCTGTATTTGTGTGGGGTTGCTGTTTTTTTGTCCTTTTAGTCCTGGGAATGGGACCAACCTCAGAGAGAAAAGAAAGTGAGAGATTGAAAGAAAAAGCGAAAGAAAGCAGAAAGCGAGTGAAGGAGAGGGAGAGTGACAGGCCAGGAGGGGGTGAGATCACAGTCACGCTGCACCTTGTTCCAATTACAATATCCTGTGTTTAGAGTGTGTGAATGTTCTTTGTGTGCATCTTGCTGGCTGCATATGTATAAGTGGGCCTTTGCAGGGGATTCTGGACGCCATGTTCTTTGCCCGCTGAATTATGCACTGCTGATTTTCCCCCCCTCTGAGTTTCACATTGTGCTTTTAGGTCCCAAAAACAGTTTTAGTCATGCAAACAGAGGCAGAGTTTGAATCCAGCTGAAGCTTGAAAAGCTTTTTACTCTTGAATATGCAAAAAGTTTTCCTTTAAAGGTGAACTATTATGCTCCCTTGAAGAGGTTATAATGGGTCTACGGGCTGTATAAAACGTTTTTTGCACAAAATCCTCTTTGACACTCTCTCTCTTTGACTTCTCTCTCTCTTTGACACGTAAACTGGGCTTCAAATTAATAGAAAAAGTTAAGCAATTAATATTTATAAAAGGATATTTTCCTATAAAGCTTTAATGTGATCTATTATGCTTCCTTGAACAGATTAGGAAAGGTTTATGGGTTACATTTTTTTGCACCAAATCATTCTTAGATAATTTGATTTTATTCTGGTCAGTTCTATTTTGAGCTGTTTTATGGCCTCTTGTGTCTTTAAATCCAGATAAGCTGCTGCTGGCCACGCCCCTCCATTCCAACGTTTACACTCAGGTGAAAATGGCTGCAAACAGAGATAAAATTATTTAACTGTACATCTTTGAAAAGCAGAAGTAGAGCCTCCTCCACAAGGAACAAGAATGCAGCAAGTGGTTTCTGAGTGGTGAGTCAACTACAAAAAATGTGTCTTTTCCAGAAGCCATTGTACAGCGATAAAACCAGCTGACCAAATGTGCTGGAGCTCAGCTTGGGTTGCTAGGTAACAAGGTTTGGGTTGCTAGGTTACGGGACACCAGAATCCCTTGTTTGTGAAATTATGTTCTGGAGGTTTTTAGACACCAATAACATTAACTTACTGCTCTTTTTTAAACGCTTGAGCTGTTTTTAGAAGCAACTGAGGGCAAAATGGAAATATACAAATGTGCAAAATGTTTTTAAAATTAAAAATGGATCTGTTGCAAACAAATAAACATACAAATGTGTTGAACCAAAAGGTTTAAACCAGCCATGTATTTTTCTTGATGTATTTCTTTCAAGGAGCCAGGCCTCCCTCATAAACATCCACACTGCAGGTAAAAGTAGTTCTTGCATGAATGGCGTCCTGAGTTATTATGTCACTCTCACAAAATGCTGTGAAGCCTGTAGCGTTTCCTTTACACTTCCTAATTATCAGCCACTTGGAGTTGAGCTATCATATAAAGTCCCAAATAACCTCCATTTAGGTTTATGAGAAGCTGAAGCTGTTAATTTTAGCCCACATGAATGGTTATTTAGAAAATAAACATGTAGAAGAAAGTCGAGCTTTTAAATAACATACAGAGTGTTTTTAAGAATTTTAGAAGAAATCTATCATGAGATAATCTATTCATGTGTCCTGCAGTACTTCCTTTAGATGCAAATTTAACTAAACTCCAGAGAAAGCGTCCCAGGCAGAGTGTAACGCTGATTAAAGGGAGCCTTCGGATGAGCGGTTCCTCTTTCTGGGAATTCTGCGGTCTGTTTAAACACAGCTCTTCTCCTCTTTCTTCCTCAGCTCATGAATCCGTTTCTGCTTCTCTGGCAGCTCTACGTGAAACATATGCCCTGTTCAAAGTGGTTTGTCTTTACATAACCTTCCCCGAAGTACACATGCACGTGCGCAAACACACACACACACACACACATCTGTAAAGCCATTTGAGGCAAGAACATGAGCCGCATCTGAGGTCACGGCTCTTTGTTTCTCTCCAAAAAAAACTGTGGGTTTTATGCTTATGCTAAGGAAGAAAACTCCTGGGTGCTGCTCCACCTGCCTTGTCTGAAGCTGGAGTCGAAGGGCAGGGTCCCGTCCAGGTCCAGGCCGTTTGTGATTGGCTGCAAGCTCAGGTCGATCACCTGGTGCAGCCGGAGTTTGCGGCAGTAGATGGAGGCGGCCTCGGGCTCCAGGGCGATGAGGAGCTGCTCCGGACAGTCGGGAGGCACCAGTCCAGCCTGGACGATGCAGAATAGACATACAGTATACTGAAAGACCAGGACGTACAGAGACGCAGAAGCCTTATTATGCTTCCTTGAAAAGGTCAGTATCGGTCTATGGGCGACACAAAACATCTTCTCTAAAAGTCTTTTTTACACAAAATCAATTTTAGATGATGAGAATGATCTTTGAAAAGCAGTAGTAGAGCCTTCTGCACAGCCAACAAGAATGCCTCAAGTTATTTGTGGATGGTAAAGTCAACAACAAAACACATGCTGGAGCTCAGTTGGGGTTGCTAGGTAACGGTGCAGACAGTTCCTGCAAAATGTGACCTAACAATACGGAGGGTTTTGAAATGGCTCATATTCCAGACAGCAAAAACACATGAACTTGTTGCCAAATTAACGGTTGGATGTTTGTTTTTTATCACTTGGCTGTTTTTAGAAGCAGATGAGACCCAAGTGGAGTATACAAACGTGCAAAATGAGCTGGTTCTTTGTCCAAACTGGGTCATCAACAAAGTAATGATCCCAAAGAGACCGATAAGCTTCATATTACCGCTGCTACAGGATGTTCTACAATCTACAGAATGATAGGGTGTACATAGTTTTTCTTTGACTATCTTTCTCGCTTACAGGTCATGATAAAATGTTAACTAAACAGCTTTGTACTCCGCACTGACCTTTGGATGCAAAAGAGGAGAAGTTTCAGAGGTCAGCAGAAAGAAAAACAGTGGCGACACTTAAAGAATTCCTTCTCACTAAACAGATTTAAAGATAAAAACAGTCAAACCTGACCTGACCTGTTCATTCTCTGTTAGGATGAAGGATTTAAACGACTTGTATAAGTATTAAACGTGATGTTATGGGGCGTAAGGTTGAGTGGGCTGTAACAATAAGTTTGTGTCTATGTAGGGCGGGGGTCTGCTCTCTACTTCCTGTGTTTGTACGCCGGTCTCCCTCATTGTTCGCTGCTAATGACATCACCACCAGCAGGAAGCACACGCCCTGTCAGGCCTTACGCCAGGAGCCTGCGCAGAGCATGTGTGTGAGAGTGTGTGTGTGTCTATTTGACTCTTCATGAACTCACCTGAGATGGAGGCAAGTGGCAGAAAATATAAATGATTCATTCTGTGTGCGGAGCTTAGAGACATCAATGACTTTAAGAGAAAGAGGTGCAGAGTTGCATGAACCTTTTGCTTGATGCATTCCTGTGCATGCATGCACACTTCCTACAAGTCGGTATAACACGTACACAATAAGAAAGGGTGTGAGTATTTTCATAGGGTGACATACAATCACAGACAAAGCCAAATGCATTCTGTAATCTGTGTAAAGAATCCTTCATGGGAAAGCTAATCTGTCTTTTATCCCAGGCTTTCTTTCCAGCTTCATGTTTTCCTTCCTTATTCTCCGTCTCTCTCTCTGACACACGAACTGAGCTTTCTAAAATCCTCAAATTAATAGAAAAAGTTCAGCAATTAATATTTATAAGAGGATATTTTTCTATAAAGCTTAAAGGCGACCTATTATGCTTCTTTGAACAGGTTAAGAAAGGTTTATGGGTTACATTTTTTTAACCAAATCCCTCTTAGATAATTAGATTTTATTCTTGTCAGTTCTACTTTGAGCTGTTTTATGGCCTCTTGCCACTTTAAATCCAAATAACCTGCTGCTGGCCACGGCCCTAACTCAAAGTTTACACTCAGAGATGAAAATGGCTGTAAACAGATGCGCAATAATATCACCGTACATCTTTGAAAAGCAGAATTGGAGGCTCCTGCACAACCAACAAGAATGCAGCAAGTGGTTTCTGGATGGTAAGTCCACAGCAAAATTCTTGTCTTTTCCAGCAGCCATTGTACAACACATACAATGGTAAAACCACGTGACAAAGTGTTCTGGAATTCCACTGGGGTTGCTAGGTAACAAGGGTTAGCTTGACTGAGGTTGCTAAGTAACAGTGCAGAGTCAGTGGAATGTAACTTAACAACTGAAAGGTTTTTAAAATGGCGCATTTTCCAGACACCATTAAATAGTTCACTGATTTTTTTAAAGGCTGTTTTTAGAAGCAGTTGAGGCCCAAATGGAAATTCAAAATGTGCAAAATGTTAATTTCACATAGCAGGTACCCTTAGAAGAGGATGCTGTTTGCTTTTAGAAGGATAATTAGTTTGGAAGCATGATGTGGAGGGAAACCTTCCCACACAAGCCCGATGTTTTCTTTTAATCTGAGGAGGAGTTTGCTTTGACATCAGACATGTTGCGATGTCCTACCAGGTACGCCGCCTCTCTCATGAACTGCTTGGCCGGCTGTCTCCAAACAGCTGGGACGGTGATCACCCATCGGATCTCCTCTCCTTCCAGCACCGAAGACGACTGGTCCTTCACCTCCTGAAACAGAACCTCCAGTCAGCTCCGAGTACCGCTGCTCCCTAGATCCGGAAACACGACGACGGGCTGCGCGACGTCACGTTGCCTTGACGACGGGGGCCTTACCTTCAGGGCATGTTCTCTGAAGAAGCGCAAGGCGTGTGCAAACACCTCGATGGCCCGGACCTTCCGACCGTTAACAGCCTCCAGCTCCGTCTCCATCGTCAGGTCCTGTTGAGGCGCAGAAACCACAAGATTCATTAGCCACCAACATTCCTAAAGCAAAACCTTGAGTGGATGTTTGAATATTCTTGTTTTCATTAATTCAAGAGTTCAATAACGATTAATTGCTTACTCTGATGAATAACTGATTAATCGGGTAAGAAAATTGGCAAATTCTGCAGATTTTTCTTTTGAGCCTTTTTACATGATTTTAGAAACTTATTAGAAGACGCAAATACACAAATAATTCAATTCTTTTTTAAATAAGAAAATAAACATTCTATTGCCTAAGATGCAATAACAAAGCTAGTGTTTGCTTGATTCTTTGTAGCAGAGGATGCATCTGCAGCTAAAAAAAATAAACACCAACATGTTTCTGCTGGACTTAGCATTGGTACAGTGTAGAGCTGACCTTTTTACCAATCAATAATTGGATAGAGAAAGGCTCTAAAATGAGATTTTTTTAACAGAATTTGTACTGGCTGAAGATGAAACTGCCACTTGATGATTTTTAGGTAGTATATATTTACAGACATAAGTTTTTAAATGTAAAATTTTGATATTCTTTATACAGCTTTGGTTGAGTAACTGCTCTGAATGTGACGTTCTATTAGCAAATAATACTTTTCTGTATTCTCCAGTAAACGATTAATCAGTTACTGAATTAGTTGACGATTATTTCGATTAATCATTATTAACCTGATTAATTGTTTCAGTAATAGTTCAAATTGGTTGTTTTTTAGCACATTGTCCCAATCCTTTAAATGAGGCTCAGGTTTGGCTTTAATTCTGATTTTCTTTTGAGATAATTGTCCAACCGGAAAATGTGGCTTAAATTTTTTCGATTTTCAAACTGTTGATTTCAGCTTGAAAATAGAAAAACTTGAAGATATTCCTTCATTTTCTTTATACCATTAGCTTTGTGAAATCATGCTTGATAATTGATACTTCGATCTTAGATATGAAAGATTTACTTTGACTATACCAAGCAGAGTTTGGGCCTTTTTATTGATAACTGCTCTTTGAATCTTACATGTCAGGTTAAGCTTCAGATTAGCTGATTTCTGAGTTTTTATTAAACAATAACTAAAAAATGTTCCAAATTCAAATTTATTTGAGGGTGGCAGTTTAAGTTAAATGGTTGAAACTTTGATACAGTTGGTTGTACCAATAATGCAATGGTACTGAATGTGGTTAAAGCTCATATTAGGTTTCTGAAATGGCCCAAACCTTGACTCTATTAATAATTTGTGGACAATAATTGAAATGCCGGTAAATAGATTCTATCAGAAGCTTGTTTATGGCTATAAAAAGTGTGTGGCTAACGTGAAACTTGTGGAGATACAACAGTCTGGGTGTGTGTTTATATTTGAACGTGACATATTTATTGCCCATCATAAGGTGTATGTAAACTTCTGACCAGAGCTGTATGGTTCTGTAGGTGCGTTCACATTGCAGCCTGAAGTGACCCAATTCCGATTTTTCTGACGTAATGCGACCTGTATCCGATCTTTTCATGGCAGTGTGAACAGCTCAGGTCGGATTCTTTTTAGAATGTGACCCATATCCGATACGTATCAGATTTAAATGCGACCATAACGTCCAGGCCGCATTCATCCGAACTGAATGTCACTGATTCTCAGGAAATCTCACTATTCTGCGTTACTGATAACTGGGAAGAAAAACAACAACCATGATGGACTATATGATAATTAAGTTGTTAATATGTTGCTCCGGCCAGGCAACAACTTCAAGTATGTAAGCTAAGCTCCACCGTTAGCCTCCATGTTTACTTCCTCAAACACTGAGCTCTTCTTCTATGGCGGTTGGCA
>CAEGAF010024780.1:0-21487 GCA_903067075.1 Micropoecilia bifurca
GTTTAGTTTTCTTCTTGGAAAAGTTATCAAAAACAAGTTTTTGTCTAAATTAAGGTGAATTCATGGTTCCTTTTTTCACATAATGTAACAGTAGTGTTTATGATAAAAAATAAATAAATAATAATTATGTGATCGGTATCGGGGATCGGAATCGGCGATCGGCCCTCAGGGGTGATCGGTATCAGGATCGGCAGGAAAAAACCTGATCGGCACATCCCTATTAAAAATCCTTATTATTAGCAGCTCATGTTTTACTACCCTAACCTGTAGAATCAGGAATTGATTTAAATATAATCTTTCTTACAACATGAAGTAGGCTACACGCCTTAATCTAAAAATAAACCTAAGAAATAGTCTGGAAGCAATTATAAAGTCATATCATTATGTGTGATGGTTGATATCAAAGACTTCTGTGCACCAGTAGAATCAGTTTATTTAGCACAAAGTCACAGCTCGCCATCAACTTTACAAAATGTACAGATGCCAAGAAAAGTGTCCATTCCAATTGATCCTGTCAGATAATGCAGTCAAGTTCAGTTTATTATTATAGTTAAAAAAGTTTTTAATCTAAGGAAACATAGCAGGTGTTAGCCATCGTAGGTAGCTCCATTTCCATTACAAATGTCTGCAAAGCTTTGTCAATGTTTTGCTAAAGCCGAAAATTTTGCAATTGAGCCGTTTCCTTTCAATAATAAATGCAATTAAAATTACAAATGAATAAGTTTATTTACGAGACGACTCATTAAAAAACACACCGTGTTATGAACTACTTCCTAGTTCATAACTTAACTACTTCATAGTTCTTCTTTGTCTTATCTGCCTAGTAAAATCCAGTTGCTGATCACAAATCATGTGAAGTGTAAAATGTCTTTTATAAAATAAAATAATTTCAATACAGCCAGAAAAATCACTTCAACGTAATGCAAAAACTTATCAAAAAACGGACGTCAGTCCTAACATTAGTACTGTATGTCAGTGCTCAAATTATTGCCACAGATCTGCTAACATTAGCATATTATCAGTAACGCTAACTACTCATATCATTAGCATGCTAAAGCCAGCACTACATTTTGGCGCTAGCAGTTCAGGTCTACTAACTTTGCTAGTAGACCTGAACGCTAAATGCTAGTACTAACATAAGCAGCAAATTATTGTTACTTCAAGATTCATTAAAAATGCTCGACAAAAATGTCCAGAACCATCTAAACATGTTGGTGTGTAAACATAAGTCTTAGCATGTTAACATACTCATATCCTTTATACCCAAAAAACATAATTTCCCAAATGTTTGAACTGTGAAGCCACTCATCTCCTAAAATGTCAGATTATTATTGTTACCCTAAAACTTTAAATTCATTGGTAACAACATTAAGTTGCTAACCTATAAACTTAAAAGTGCCCTTGATAAACTTTTGGTCATAAAGAAACAAAGAGAATATGTATTCAGCTTTTATAAAGTCATACATTTGTAAACATACTTTTAAGTCTTTTTTATATATATATTAGAGCAGAATTTAAACTTCCACATGTTTTAGTGTCTCAAACACAGAATTTAACCAAGACTTGACATGTTTATTAAAGTGTAAAGGCAGTTCAATTATTAGTTTAATCAATGTATTGATGTGGATTGATGTCTTGTTACTGTACATTGTAAGCAAAGACCAGATCGATTTTATAATAAAAGATATGCAAATATATGTTGAAATAGATCTCAACCATATATAACAGATTACATAAACTATTTTCTCATTAGTAAACTCAGTATTTTTTGCATTAAAAGTTGTGACACAGTTTCACTCTGTGGCTGTTGTAACAAAGATTTGCAGTCAGTTACAACAGAGTTTTCAGCTGAAAGAAGCAAAAATCAAACTGTTCATCACCTCCGATGTCGGTGTGAATGCTGGTGCAGGCGTTTGTTTATGCTAAATATAATATCGCAGTGAATTACTACAGCAACATGAATGAAAAACAACACATGGGTGTCCTTCTAACACATGTAGTTATAGTTATATAGTTATATAGTTAATGAAGTAGTGAGTATTTCAAACGGCAGACACAAACAAGTCACACAAGTTGCTGATACAGTGAACGATGCGACAGGAAACACAGCCACACACGTGTGACATGTTATATTTTACTAACTGTTCCCTGGCGGGCGTACGTGCTGCATACTGTATTTATAGAGATTAAAGACGTACACAGTTCTAATGTTTCAGGGTGGCTGCGCAGACTGATAAAGATCTCCTATGCAATACTTCAATCGAATCTCGACTCCAGCGAGTGTGGTGCATTTTTCTCCAACAGAGATAAAGAGCACATAGTTGCAAGCGCACAAACAGCTAAACAACAACAAAAAATGCAAACACACACCACAGGGTTGCACGGCCGCTTCGAACACACACTCCCTTCACACTTTTTTCAATTACCAGGCTGGGGAAAACTCTGGGGAAGGACTGAGTGTTTGGACCTCAGTTTCTATTTCATCAGTCAATAACACATCTTTGGGGCAAAGCTGACACTAATTTAAAAATCTATGAAGAGCAGCCCGCCTCTTGTTCATAACCACTGGAGGAGGAGGAAGAGGAGGAGGAAGAGGAAGAGGAGGGCCCACGACAGCCTGCACACCTGATCAGTCACCGTTGTGACGTGCTATAGAATGATATAATGGGGAGATGTTGCAGGAGGATGATGATGGGAGGAAAGGTGCAGACGAGTTTCAGAGCATCATCTGAAGATAGTAACTTCGGCTTGTGTTGGTGGAAGATAAAGAAAGTCAAATCTAGAGGTACGAGGGGAGCAAAATGAATTTTACACTAACTACATTCCCACTGGCCATAAAATTGCAGAAAATGGAATTACGAAAATAACGGAAACCATTTGTTTTAGAGTTGACATGCTAATGTTAGCAGATCTGAGAGGTAGCTGCAGAGGATGCTCTCTGCTCCCTTGTTTTCCCCTTTGTGCTTGTTTTGTAGACTTTTACTGTCGTAAATGTCCTGTTGTGCTGTGTGGAGGATATGAATGTATTTCAGGACTTTTGCACTATTAAGGAGCCACTGACTTGCTCCCTAATGAGTAAAACAATTAGGACAAAGTCTTGTTGGACACGTATAACTGATGTCGCAATCTGGGCAAATTGCGCTGTGGCTTTTTCTCTTCAATCTAGTCAGACAGAACTTGTAATTCTGACCACCTTTCCTTTACTTGCCACATTAATCTAGTGACACACTGGCAGACAGTCGTGCAACAGACCATTGAAAAAGATATTGGAATAATGTCGTCCAGTTTCCGCCTCTGATTAACTTGTGACCTCTCTGTTTGTTTTTTTTTCTCTTTGCAGGCTCAGACATGGCCATCTTTTGCCTTCTTTGTGGGAAGCGTTTCCAGACCCAGACAGCACTGCAGCAGCACATGGAAGTGCATGCCGGCGTTCGCAGCTACATTTGCAGCGAATGCAACCGTACTTTCCCCAGCCATACTGCACTCAAACGCCACCTCCGCTCACACACAGGTTAGTAGAGGCACTCGGTGTTCGTCTTCTTCAGGGCTTTATGTCTAAGTATCTTGTTTTGTTTTGACTCCAGTTCCTCTGTTGTGATACCTTTTACCCTAAACTCTCCGGTTGCTATGCAACATGATTTGAAGGTTTTACTCTACCTTTTTAATGTCACCTTTTAGTAAATATCCAGTACGCTGAAATATCTAAAGCCTAACCCGACTTCATGTCTATTAACAATGTGAAATAGTAAAACACTCCAAAACGTCCATCATCTTTTCTAATTAATTCAAGGTATATGGGGAAAAATAAGCTGTCATATGCTGGATTTATTTTTTGGGGGGCTTATATGGTGTGTTCTGTATTTGCAAAAGTGAAGGAAAATGAGTTTATTCCCCTTTTGACTGACATTCCTAAATTTTAGAGATAAGTTCATAATTAATACAACAGGATAGTGAGGGAGGGACTTCATTACAGTTTCCATCCAGGTACATGCAGGCCTCCAGAGCAGACGTGCAAAGCCCTGTGAGCAGCGATAGGGGAAAAAAGTTGTGATTTTGCAACAAAACACAAAAAGACTCCAACATTAAACTTACAAAAGCTGTCTTTGCTCAACTTTGCTGTTTGTGGATTTTGTGGTTCTGTGTCTTCAATCTTGACCTTCAGCATCCGCTGGAGTGGATGAGCTTCAGATCTTCTAAGTCTGGCATGCCGAAGAGTAGGAACCGCTACCGGGTAAATAATACCTTTCCATTGCAGAAACTGCAGTGAAAAAGTCCTACAGGCATCTTTTATCTAAATGAATCTTATTTCTCCAGTATTGAGAAATGATGAGTTAAGATCTTATTTCGATATCCAGTTGATTCATTAGCATCGTTTCTTTTATTTTAAAATTATACATTGCATATGGTCTTAAAAGCTGTAAAACCAAAGGTGCATTTGAAATGAACACCTTCTCCTGTAAAACAAATTAAAATGGTTTTATTTCTAAATTTGTGGAGCGATATAAATTTTGTTCCAAACAGAAAATAATAGAAAAAAACTTACCACTGATCAGCTCTTTGAGCACTTTAACAGCCTCCTGTTTATGCTAAATCCAGTGTATTCTGGCTGTGGATCATATCCACTATTTCTTGGATACATAAAAATAAACATGTAACCAGAATGTTCCACACCATCCCTGGGCCCAATTCAGCTGTAGCTCCATAGGATAATGGTTGTTTGATGTCACTCACTGTCATCAAACAGCACATGAACCTCTAAACATAGATGTATATCACACTTGTTGTCTAATAATTAAGTTACCTACTAGAGGTTATTCTACAAAATTGAAGTTTTTCAGACAACATTTCAGCTGATATTGTTTAATAGCCCTGCCTTGGAGCTCCTCCATGAAATGACCCACCCCCCCACCCCCACCTGTTTGATTTCTGGGTAACAGAATACCTGACAGCTTAAAATTAAATTGGATTCAGCTTTCCCTGTGAGTTCTACAAGGATTCTCATGTTCGAATACAGCCTACAGTACAAAACAAAGTACAAAGGCACAATTTTATTTTAGGAAATTTAGCTCCGCTGAATAAACAGCATGAATTCAGGTCAATGTGGATGCATTCTGCAGCACTCGGGGGAAGATTATTTACAGCGGCTGTTTTTTTTTTGTTGTTGTTTTCTCTTTTTTTCCCCCTTTTCCATCAGTCCACTATAATTCACTCAGTGTCGGCTCTCAAGGACAAGACCAGGATTCTAATACATTTTTTCGCTGGAGCAGAGGTAGCCTGACAGATGCGGCTATTCAGAGCAGAGGTGGAGGGGTGGGGAAGAAACGTGGCCATGACAGAATATGAACACATGGAAATGAATCCCATTTCAGCAGCGAGGAAAAAGGGCCTTTTTTCTTCCCTCTTTTTCTCCATCTCTCACCCAGCCGTCTGTCTGCGACCTTAAATAACAGTCTCACTGTCAGAGCCGATTTAGCTCACCAGCTCGCGGATAAATATTTGAAACGAAAGGCAGCGAGATGAGAGCAGTCGGCCCTATTTACAAGTCAGGCGAGTACACCATTAGTGTGTGATGGTGGTGGGAGCTGAGGGGCTTCACAGGGGGGTTTGTGGAGGGTGTGGGGGGGTTACAGTAGCGATGCACACATCTGTTCTCTCCACCAGACGCCGGAGAGGACACATGCGGCGTCTCTGATCCACCTGCCCACCCCGGCGACGCAAATGTCACCTCAGCTCGGCGACGGAGCTGCAGATGCGACTCTGCAGCCTTTTGCCACTTTGAACCTCGTCCTGCTGTGGGCGTGTGGTAAATCACAACGAGCCAGCCGTGAACGCGGCCGTTTAAATATGATGCAGAGGCTTTTGTCGGGGGATTATAAAGTCAGCCACTGACGCAGCCGCCGTGTGTGCCAGAAACGGGTCCTAATTTAACCTTTAAATAAAACTAGAGGGCTGGTGTTCCTCTGGAGTCACCCTTTGATGTTGTTACCATTCAATGCGTAACGCTGCAAAAATCCTGATTAAAACATCAGGTTTGCATTGGAGATTTTGCTAAATACTGTCTTATGAGATTGGGGATATTTAAATCTTTCAAGACTTGACAGAGAAAAATAAAGACTCAGAATCTGTGGTTCTACTACTTGATTTTTTTGCTGATTCTCATTTTTCTATCTGCCTTCAGAGAGTTTTTGGAGAGGAAACTAAACTTCTCCTAGTTAATGCAGCCAATCATACAGATGCTTATTTTTAAATTTAAATATCAAAAAAGTGTTCCAGTCAGGGACAAATTCTGCTAAAACTGTTCAAGTTGAAATGTTTTTGTTTTGTTTTGAGGATAACGGTTTACAGATATTGAAAACCTAAAATTCAACTTCTCAGAAATAATAACAGATGGATAAATGGATAAACAGATTCTATACGAGTTGTGTTTGATGGCCAATTAGTCACAGTTGACTTTGGACTTGGTAAAACACAGTGGACCAACACCAGCTAATGACACATCTTTTTTTCCACCACGTTTTTCTTCCACTAAGCTTTCCAATAAACTTCTTGGATAGGACACTGTGTAAACAGGCATTTTCTGCAGCGATGACCTTCTGCACCTCATCAGCTGATCAGGAGTTAGGTCAGCAGTCCTTGATCCTGTTTTTAGAAATCTTATTAATATTATTAGTTTTTATGATTTTGCTGTGTGTTTTGCGTAAAATGGAACAAAATTAAGAAAGATAAACACTGAATATTTCACTCTGAGTGCTATTAAGGTATAAAATGAATGTCATTTTTGACTTAAATGAACTTTTCAATGATGTTTTACTTTATCTGTATGTGACTGTACATCTCTAAGTTTTTACTAAACTCCAGTCAAAATCAGATAACAGCCTATTTTAAAAGCTCAAGTGCCATTAATGTGCTCAGTGGAAACCGTCACAGCATTATCACAGAATCTAACATCTACAGTCTACCTTTTCTCCACACTTTGGGGTTCAGCCAATCAGGAGCCAAATGAATGGCGCACCTGGATTGGCTTCCAATAGCGCGACAAGTAGCTTTGTGGCTAGGCATTTCAGCATCACAAATATCGTCACAAATATTCTATCAAATATTTTTAGACATGCTGTATTCACATGTATAATTTGCAAATAATTTGGAGTTATGTTCCACAAAAAAAATCAGTGTGTTACTGTATAAATAAAAAGCATAGAAATTTAGTAATAGTGAAGTATATTCTGTAGTTCAGGGGTTTCAGTTATAGCTAATAAACCCAGATTAAAGTAAAATTATTTTCCAGCTTTCATCTCTGAGTTGTTTTCTGAACTCAAAGCCCTAAAGATCACAACAATCCTCCAACTTCTGTATTGAAGCTTGTCAGTTGTGCTGTGGATGATGTTTTCTTTGTTTCAGGCAGTTTTCTTGCACACAAAAGCATCAAACAAATCGCTCCTTCCCGTTGGCACTTCCCATGAAAAGCAGCCTAAGTTAAGACAAGAATTCCCTGTAAATACCAAGATCTCGCTGTTCAACTCTAATTTTAATGGACGGAGCGTGGCGGTGCCTGTTTGGGGCGGAAGCTTTTTAGATGCAGCTCGGCTGTTAGTCGAATCAGTATTCAGTCGTATCAGCTGACAACAGAAAGCACTTTTATGGACGTTCATTGCGCCTGCTTCATTTTACCTGTCTGCAGCCTTATCTTTTGGAAGCAGTCTTGCAGCTACCGGCTCTGACACTGGATCACCATTTAGGGATGAGGAGGAGGAGAAAACAACAACAAAAAAACTGATTTAATGGTGTTTATTCCAGCTTCTTAATCTCACCATCTTGCCTCCTCTCCCTCACCAACTCTGTTATTTCTCTGTATCCACCTGCAGTTTCATCACCTCTGCTGGACACACTGTTACAACCATGCTGCCTCTTTGTATTCGTCTCTATAGCATGTGTACCGTACAGTATAGAGTCAAGCACTTGTGAATAAACACAATGCTGGCTCGTAGAAGTGCAGTCATGGCAGCTGTGCTTTTCCCTTTCCTAAGCTGCTCTCTCACTCACTCACTCACACACACACACACACACACACACAGACACACACACACACACACACACACACACACACACACACACAGAGGGCAGACACTCTCTTTACAGATCAGGCCTTCATTAATATTCTGTTGTTGTGCACTGTCTGTGTGTAAGTGTCTGTGTGTGTTTTTTTTTTTAACTCGGAGCCAATTTGCTGTCTGCTGTGGCAGGGTTGTTTTGTGTTCGCAGCTGTATTTGATAGCGCCGCAGCCAGACAGAGGGGGAAAGAAAGCGAGAGGAGACCGAAGCCAGTTCTGGTCTTGGCAGAGACGTCGCCCGGTAATTTACAGCCTCTTGCCGTGTATAATGAACACACTCCGTGCGCCCATGGGCACCTCGGCGGCCCTTTGGGGTGTCAAAAGAGGTGATTGGAGGGGAGTGTGGGGGGGGTCAGGAGACGCAGGTGGCGATGCTTGGGGGCACCCTTGGGTTCACTTGGCGTGCTGCGGTTCCACCTCACTGTGCCGGGTCCTCATCTGCGGCGCCCCGCCTCCCCCCTGCCGCCATGTGGTCACACCAGAGAGAAAGAGAAATGAAACGGAGAAATGGAGTGGAATGAAAGTAGGACGGTAGCAGTTATCAGATGGACAGACGACGTGTTCGCCATTTGAAACAGCAACAAGAAGATCCTGACATGAACTCCTTTTGTGGCGATAGAAATGTGTACGATTTCCATAAAGCCTCTGCTTTACGTCTTTGTTCTTTAGTGTTCCCAAGTGGCAGTGGAGGATGACAGGAACGAGGCGTCATCCTGTTTTATTTTGTCTATTTCAGTAAAATGTACAGCAACCAAATGTCAAACATATTCCTCTTATTTTTACGACCAGAACCTTTTTTTATTCACATGTTTCTGGTATACCCAAAAATCTGGCACACAAGAACATCCGGAAACAACAGTAATGGATGACAAAGCTGCTTCAAAAAAATGTTTTGATGGGATGCTGGTAAAGACTATTGATGTGTTCAGGTTGTGCTAACAGGAGTTAGCCTTTCAGGGAAGCTAATCTTCACATTGCTGCAGCACTTCGGAGCTAAGGCTAATGTCGGCATCCATAGTGCACATTTCTACAGCACTTTGTGCCATTCTGAAGGTTGAATGATGTAAATAACAGATTAAAAACTGTAATTGTCTTTGTTATAATATGTCAATTTATTCAAAGATTTAGCAAAAATGGTTTTGGAATTGAAAATGTTGCTTATTTTGTAAATGTACATAGTTTAAAATGTGATTGTGATTAATTGATTGCAGACAGAGGTCCACTTAGCAACTTATGAAAGATTCAGTTCAAATAATGCAGGAAATATCTAGAATAAACCAGATACTCTGTCATAACGATTGACGTTTGTGTGGATGTGACGTCTGCCCAGAAATGTGGAAGCCTTTAATACTTCACTTGGACTTTGAGTCAAAGACTTTAGACTTTAGACTGTAGACTTGCCGCACAAGTGACATTTTTTTTCTTTGAGACTTGACCTTCAAAGGCATAAATCTGTGACTGTAAGCAGTGTAAAAAACAGAAACGCAGTTTTAAGTGGAGCGTACCATTTATGTTTTTAAGGTATGTTCCAAGCAAAAAGTCTTACCAAAACAGGAAAATGTATTTTATTAGTCAAATGTTACCTCCTTTTTTTCAGCAGCAGCAGACACTTGCACAGCAACAGAACATTAAACATAAATAACCCTCCACTTGCCTCCTCTGTGCATTAGCATTGCATTTGCTGGACTGATAGGAGGCTCCTAATTAAAGGCAGGTGAATCTGAACTCAATTATTATTCTTCCAGCATCGTGCAAGCCCACCGAGCTCTGTGATGGATTGTGATCTCTGCTGTGGATGAGACGCTAGAAAGAGCACAATGTCTTACAGCGGGAGCCACTGATAACTTCATGCAGACAAATAAAGACTGTCACTTTTATTGATTTTCACCCAGCCCCCACCGCGAGGACATATACACCCACATCTCCTGCTCTATCCCTGTCTGAGTTTTTTCCCCCATCCCTTCATTCCCATCGCTTCCCTTTAATGGAAGTGCATCCAACATCATCCCTAAGGCATCTGAAAACATTTTCCACTATAAAAGTATAACATTCCCATAATGTGATCAGACTCGAGGATGTGTACGTTTTACGTTCCACTTTTACTCCCATTTTCCTCTCTGGATCTTAAATAAACCAGCTCGGGCATACATACTGTATGTACTTACATAAAATTATAAATAAAATATATGGATGGAAGTGAAATCGTCTTTTAACAGCAGGGCAGTGGCGGAGGCACATAACGAGAAATGCAATTTATTCCCCGGCACGTTGCTGCTTGGACAGGCAGATAATGAAAGGCATAGGTCATTGATGGTGACTTAAACCTGCAGCGGTGGAGCAAAATGCATTAATAAATATCTGCAACATCACTCGGATGGAGATGATAACACGTAAGGGAGCAAATGACGCAAGGAGCGGGTCCTCATCAAACACGGGAATACAATTAGTCCTGGGGCTGCTGTGGAGAGACTCCCTGCAAATCATAATATCGCCCAATGCTGACATGTGGAGATCCATTACGGCTGCCCAGGAGGGACACGTTCTGTGGCAACCTGAGGAGTTGAATGCAATTCCTTTTATTGTTTTCATTTCAGAATGCACAAATACTGTACATCCACAGGCAGCAAGGTTTCTGAAATAGATCTGGCACGTTACAGATGGACAAAAGAGCTTTGCATTCACAATAACACAGCAATCAAACTACAGGAAACGACTCATCAAGCTTCTCTGGCTTTCTAGAGACAATAACATCTTAGTTTTTGTTGGACTGGAGTGCAATAATTCAAAGGGGATAAAATACCTGATGACAAGCACATCCCTCTAGAATTACCGCATTTATCAGGGTTGTTGTCTATTTGTCCATTGTAAACAGTCCGTCTGTATGGTTTATAATACATAGGATGGCTGCTGAATAGCCAAGACAGGCAGTAATTATAAGGAAACAAAGCACAACAGCGGTGCGGGAAAATTGTAGAAAGACAAAGGCTGGTATTTGTCTGCTGGTACTGAAATGGATATCCATTAAAACATGCTTGCTGTTTGTGCATAACCCTGTCTGTCCACATGATAAAGCTTTGTTTTGAGCGGTTAGCTCAGCTGTCAGATGGTTCGGTATGTATATTATATCTTTTTGCAACTGCGTACTGTCAGCACTTTAAGTAAATTGGTCTTTCTGTGTCTGCATCACAGCAGGGGACCACCCATTCGAGTGTGAATTCTGCGGTAGCTGCTTCCGAGACGAGAGTACACTGAAGGGCCACAAGCGCATCCACACCGGGGAGAAGCCCTATGAATGTAACGGCTGTGGGAAGAAGTTCAGCCTCAAGCACCAGCTGGAAACCCACTACCGTGTGCACACAGGTACTGGCTCCAAAACAAGTTCGGATGTAAAACAGCAGCTCTTTAACGAGGAGAAATGGATTCAGTAATTTACCTCACAAACAGTCTCTATGGAGACTGACTTCAAGTTAACACGTACTTTTGCATTTTGAAGATGGAAAAAAGGTTTATTGGTACTTTCATTTCCACTTGAGGTTAATTTTTCTAAAGTTGGATTAAAACTTTAAAGACTGAATTGTTTTCATCAAACCAGACTGCAAAAACTAGTAAGGCTCCCACCCATTGCAAAATGTTGCAGAAGGAAACCAACTTTTTTAATATTATTAAATCAACAAAGCATACACCACACAATACATATGCATGAAGATGTTCTTTTAGTGTTTGGATGCATAAAATACAGAGAATAGCAATTAGCTTGTATTGCCAGCAGTGATTAACATGATCATTGAGTAGATTAATCAGCAACTTCCACAAGTTTTCTGGCTGGTAGTTGGATCACTTTGAAGTTGAATGAGTTTACTTTTACAGAATCAGCTGAATTTGACTGCATTTAAACTTTTCAGAATTAGGGTTTACATGTTCTTGCTTAACTATTGTGTTCAGTGTTTGCTTTCTGACACATTTTTTCTTTTTGTTTTTTATATTGATAATCTGAAACATTTATACTTGTTTTTTTAGATATTTTTAAATGTTTCAGATTGTGAAACAAATTTGATTATCAGACAAAATATGGCTTTGCAACCCTTTCCAGTCTGGTGGATATCAGGCAAAAAGTTCTCAGAAAGAACATTATCTCCAGATCTGTCAAAAACAGAATCTGTCAGTTTTTGAGAACTTTTTGCCTACTTCATGTTGTCAGATAGGTTCTCTTTAAAGGATCTCATTAAGCTACAGCTCTGACAATAATCAGATGTTGTTGTGGATAGTGAAATGGAACAAATTTTTATGATCAATCACTGCTGATATAATTATTTAACAAGAGCAGCACTTATTTTTTATGTTGTGTCAAGTTAGTTTGGAGAGATTTGTCTCTTAATAAATGGGGAAGGACCTTTAATATTTATTCTGATTGTCTTTTATATCTTTACGGACCAAATACTTTTCCGTTGCTATGTGTATTCTAGTTCCACAAAATAAAAATATTAATTCTTGATACCTTTGAAATTTGCTCCCAAAGTCAACATGAAGAAAAAGCTTTCTTAACATTTTCCAAAATATGCATGAGCCATCCTGCCACCATAACTCAAATCCATGCGTTTATTTTTAAGAAAAACACTTTCAGTCAATGCCTCAGGGATTTCTTGGTCATTTTTTTAAACAGCCATTAAAAGACTTCAGATATCAAAGTTCCAAGGCCCAGAGCAAAGCAGATGAAAATCAGTATTACTGTGATACAGTGGATGAATGTCTCAGAAGACTTTGTATTGATCCCAGTATATTTAGAGCCCCATAAAGATGTTGACACAGTGATAGGCTAGGTGCCCTGGAGAATGAGTGCATGCTGCAAACTCGATTGAGTGAGTATAGTCTACCACGGGCGCTCACCAGGGTGGCACACGGCCAAGGGTTTATGCTCTCTCGCCATCTTTTTTCCCTCCAATACACACACACACTCACACACAGACACACGCTCGCAGCAGCACCCTCCCATCTACCATTCAATAAACCAGCTGTTAAGCCACACTATCAAGGCAGCCTGTCCAATAATTGGCTCCCCTCCGTCCACCCTTTCCCCTTTTGTATGAGGGAGGGGGGGCTTTGCGTTAAGCTGGAGAGCAACAGCAGATAACAAGAGCGAGTGACAAGCTCACAGTCAAAGGCCATCTCAAACAAAAGCAGCTGCTTGATGAATCATCGACATTGGCAACCTAACCCCTACCCACCCCTCGCCTCTCCACACATCCCAAATGCCAATGACTGATCAATACCAAGGCCCCATTTGCAATTCGTTATTAGCTGATTATCTGAGGGGACTCTGTTTACAGTCTGGTTATCAATATCAACACCCTGCATGTATTCGCACTGAAATTAAACAGGTTTGCAGCGCTGCGTTCATACCTATTGGCTAAGTGACACCGTAAACCGACGCAGGCGGAGGTCAAGGTTAAACCGGGACTGACCGGACGAGCGACAGAGGCGGGAACAGGCGGCTGTTTGTCGCCGCACACACGTGCCCGGTTCTGCTGAAAGGTGACCGCGAAGCGACGGGCCAGATCACTTCCGACAGCTCATTTCAAATGCCATTGGTAAAGGTCAGCATTTACATGTCTAATTTGAGTCTGCCGGCTTGAGCGCTGGTGGATTATTCCCTGCCATCACTCAAATCATTAGCACGTTTAGGACGGCCGCTGCTGCCAAATTGAAATGTGGCCGTTAAACATAACAGCCCCAGCAGCAAGAGAACAGCGTCGTTCTGATTTATAACACCTTCAGGACTTTAAAGTGGCGGGAGCTGCATGTTAGATACATCACAGATTATCTCGGCGATTGAATCAGCGTTGTTCTGCACATTTATAGTAAATATTTTGTCTTTTCTAAAGTAAATTCTTCATTTAAAAAATATTGTTGTACTGTTCATTATGATTTGCTACATTTGAGTTATGTAGCAAAAAACATGTTAAGGAGCTGTGGACGCAAAGGTAAAAACATAAACGATCCAAATGTTTTCATTTGTTTTTTTTAAGTTTAACACAAATACGTTGCTTTTTTCATAACTGGATGCATCTGGTTCTGTTTGTTTGAGAATTGCATCAAAATCTCAATAAAACCCATTTGATGCTATCCACAAACTAAATGTTTGCTTGGTAATGATGGCAGGAAAAAGCCTTTTTTGTTCTACCATCACAAACATAAACATGGTGGTTTGTCGAAGTATATTTAGCTTGTTCTTGCCAGATGAGACAATGAACTGTTCATTTTTGAGAGGTGTAAACATGAATCTGAGAGGCAGTGAGGAGCACACAGGTGGATCATATATACGTTGAGTGTTCCAATTGTTATGGGTTAAAGATTTCTCTAAACAGGTGAGGTTTTAGCCTTGATTTAAAGAAACTCAGTGTTTCAGCTGTTTTTCAGTTTTCTGGAAGTTTGTTCCAGATTTGTGTATAAAAGCTGAAACCTGCTTCTCCATGTTTGGTTTGTATTAACATTTATATAACTGATGGAAGTCATTGGCATTAAAATCTTTTCTTTCTTACTCCTTCAGTTAGATTTAGTATCAGTTCTCAGCAGGAGTCTGAAATGAGTCCAAAATGACTTTATAATTAACGTAATCGTTGTCTTCCACCACCTTCCCATTATCTGCAGGTGAGAAGCCATTCGAGTGCAAGCTGTGCCACCAGCGATCCAGGGACTACTCGGCCATGATCAAGCACCTGCGCACCCACAATGGCGCCTCGCCCTACCAATGCACCATCTGCCTGGAGTACTGCCCCAGCCTGTCAGCCATGCAGAAGCACATGAAAGGTCACAAGCCTGAAGATATCCCTCCAGACTGGCGCATAGAGAAGACATACCTGTACCTCTGCTACGTCTGAGACGGGAACGGGGTGAAGTGAATGCGGAGGGAGGGAGGGAGTGTATGGGGGGCAGAGAGGTAAGAAGAATGTAACGGCACGGGTAGGAGGTCTTGAAGATTGAGGAATGTCAACAAGAAGATGCTTGAAGAAAAAAGAAAGAGCGTTTGTTTAGTTTTTTTGTTTGGTTTTGTTTTTACATGCAAAGGCGGCGACGAGGAGCTGGGCGGAGGGGCGGTGGGGCTAAAGGACTTGGACATGGAGAGAGTTCTCCAGCATTGTTCGGATTCACCGGGTCGTTCACTACATCTGCAACTGTGCTATTGTTTCAGGTCATTTCCTGCAGCACCACAAAGCAAGTAGGCTGCAAAGAAGTGACTGTTTGGATGCTGCTGCCACTTTGGTGAGAAGGCAGATTCTCAAGGGCTATCTGACCATACTCTCTTCTTTTTCTTTTTTTTCCCGCATTGCTTTTTTGGTGCCATGCTTTCCAAATGTTACATTCGTTATTTTCCAAGTTATGTCTAGATTTGAGTATTTTAATGGACTTTCTGTTTTAAGTTCTTGAACTGTTTCCGTTTCCTTTTCCAATGCCCAAAAACCTGCAAGTTTATGAGTCCATTCCTGAATTTCCACCAGAAGCAGCGGTGGATTTGAGGATAGCCCCTGAGAATCAGTGTGGGCCCCTGCAGGCTCATGCAGTAGACGGGACAGTTGAACTGGACTAGTGGGAGTATTAAGATGCTGCAAACCAAGCAGGGAAGACACCAGCGCTGCTTCTCCCTGGAGGTCTCCCGGCTTCTTCAGCGGTCTTCCTGGGTCGAAGACGCTCCAGTCACCACTGGCCATTCAAAGCCGACAACCGTCACTTTTATGTCATACGTTATTACAATTTTTTTTAGCTCTGCATCATCGTTTATCATGGCTTGATTGCACAGGTAAAGCAAACTACGACAACAGTCTCTGTTTGATGTCAGCAAGGTGTATAAACCCTTCAGCAAAATATAACTCGCTATCATAATATCGCACAAGAAAACCCAGCTATGTTCAGCAATAGGTGTCTGGACTGCTTCTACCCATTTATCCCCATGACTATTAATGTCTCACACTAACAATACCCAACGCAAACTGACTCATAGCAGAAAAGCTTCAGCTGCCGTGGCTCTGTCAGCTCACCACAGCGGAGGAAAACGAATGGTCAGGGGGAGAAGGCTTGTCGTCTGCGTGAATCCTGTGACTCGGACGGTTTGCGGTCAACATGCTGAGGATGCCTTAGCTGCACAATCCCAACATTCGTCAGTTTTAAGGACTTAAACGGCAAGAGCCCTGAATGTGAACGTCTGGAAACGGGGAGCGTATGATGAGGCTGTATGAAAGTACAGATTGATGCTTTGACGTCAGAAAACGGAAAGTTCCCACCTTTTTGTAGACGTTGCTTTATTACTTTCCCTGCCTGGAAAAGCCAAGCATCCTTATCGTTTGAAATGTGGACTCTACTCAGTCCTACAGAGGAAAACAACGCTGGAGAAGCGAAGGTGAGCATCTCCAACTTTCTGGCGATTAAACCTGTTCCACACAAGTGATTGTCATGACATCTTTGGGGATTTACATATCCAAAAGGGCAGGTGGTCACCAGTCGGATGAGGCGCAGGCAGGCAGAGGAAATTAGCTCTTTCTGCGGATCCATCTGTGCGCTTCGTCCCTCTCGTCTCTTATTGTGTTTTTTTTTTTATTGACTTTGAGTTTGAGCTCAACACATTGTACTTGAATTGCCTCTCTCTCTTTCTCTCTCTGTGTCTTTTTGTTGGGTTTTTTGTGTGTGTGACCTCATGTTCATTGTGTATTTTATAATTTTCCTTTTGTTTCATGTGTGCGTTTGGGCCGGTGCATGTCGGAGGATGGATGCATCGCTGCAGAAAAAAAAAATGTGATGAGGCAGAGCACGTTTGCAGAGAAATTAAGTGCCACAGAGAAGAGATTCAGTTTTCTTTTTTCATTGTTTTCTGTGTTACCAAACTTGGTATTAAGTCTGTTTGTTAAGGAGCCGGATGGTTCGCTCATTCGTTCTAAAAGCTACCTCTGAGTTGTTTATATGTTTGTTTTTTGGGGGGAAAAAAGAAAAGAAAACTCACATTCTTTTGTGTTTTTGCATTATTTGTCAAAGCTACATCATCTCATGCTTTTTTTTTAAGTTGATTTATGATTGTCTGTTTTTAAGAAAAGTCTCTATGAAACCGTAAAGCGGAGGTGGACAGGATGAGGAAAGTCATTCGAATGGATGTTTATTCTTCTCTTACGTTCTCCCCCTGCGCCTCCAACAACAGAAGAGCGGAGGGGAAAAAAAAGCTATTTTGAAGCCTTAAAGTGACGAGTAAGACGGATGAGTTCTGTTGCTTCTTGAGAGCGTTTAAAAACAAGAATTTAAACTTGAACATATGTGAATAGAGTTGTAGTTTTGTAATGTGAAATTTAAAAAAAGCAAAGTGAACAGGATTCTTGGTTGAGAACGCTGCAGCGCACAGGGCATGTCACATTTGATGCAGAGAGCATTGGACAATTTGGACGTGCAAGGCGTAATCAAAAAAAAAAGAAAAGAAAAAAGACAAACCAGAAGGTTAAAAATAGAGCTTCTCCCTTTGAGAGAAGCATGCGTGTGTTTCTGACAAGAGCCAACAGAGGCAATTTGATATATAAAAAATGGTGATATTTTTGTATTCAGTGTCGGTCCTTTTTTCCATTTTTGTGGAGGGTTAAAGCAGGGCACAAATAATATTTGTAGTTTTTTTTAAGCGTTATTTTCCCCCTCCTTCTGGGTGTGAATCATTTTTGCCTGCTCCTCTTTGATATTGTTGGACAAAAACAAAAGGAAAAAAAAACTATTTGTGTGAACACGTTGTAATAATAAGTGTTGCTTTCTGGGTGTCAGTTGCATTGTCGGTGAAGGACTAAATCTATCCACCAGTTTTACAAATGTGTGAAAAAGTGACGATTATTGAAAATAAAGACACAAGACAATACAAAACAAAAAAAAATGGTAACGGCAGACAGGGGGCGCTGCAGAGCCAACAAATTAGTGCTCGTCATTCAGTCGTTTGTCAATCAAACTTGACTGTCAACGTTCTTATTTAGTTTATTTCTTTGTACTTGAAAAGAAAAGAGAAAAGAATAAGGGATGGCATGTCCCGTGGTGTCTTGCCATTTTATTCTCAACACTGTGAGCTGAGGCCGGGGTGGTGGGCAGGGCTTCGGGTAATATCCACCCACCATAATAATAAATGAAAACCCAGTCACGGTTCAGCCTGAATGCCACAATGCAAAGCCTGTTCAGTCACGTTATTCTTCTCATCGTCCTCTGAATGTTTTCTACTTGTTGAAAAAGTGTGTAACTGTGTGAGAGTGTGTGTGTGTATGTGTGCGTGTTAGTGGGAAAATGCACTAATCAGATACAAAATAAAATGATATTCTATGCCACTTTTTTCTGTTGGGGGGGAAAAAAAAGATTATATATATATACATATATATATAAATATATACATATACATTGGCATCGATATAGTTCTTCCCTCAGTGTTCCTCGGGTGTTTCTGTACTATCTTTGTGCCTAAAAATGGAAATTGTTCAACAAAAATAATCCATCTGTATCTGCTTACGTTCTGTATTTCCAGAAGAAAAATAAAAGTGTTGTCTCCAGCACCCTAGGGATGTCATGAAGCTCAAATTATGACATTTTTTCCCTATTTTTTAGAGCCAATTGTTGCAATAAACCTTCTGGATTCACTTCTTTAAGCTGTACTCTGTTATTGGCATCTGGAAGCTTTTTTTTTCTTTTCCTCAGTAGCTGATTTAGAGTAAAATATATATATATATATATAAAAAATGACATTCTGAATTCATGCAATTGTTATTTTGTCTCAATAGCCTTGCTGTTGAGGATTTTTAGGAGAAAATGAGTGGAAAAACTTCCATTCGTGCAAGTTGGCACTAGGCTTCTGTTTATTAAAGTACTTTTTTTTAATTATTATTATTTGTTTGTTTATCCCCCTTGTTCTACAAAATGCATTTATGAGTCGGGGATGTAAAATTTGGTCCGAGAGGAATCATGGCATCCCTGGAAGCTGGCACTCTGTGTTTTTGGTGTGGTGTTTTTCTAGAACAAAGTAGCCATTTTCATGCAGTGTTGCAGTGCATGTGCCATTGAGGTCTAGACTAAAACTGTTTGAGTAACAAAGCACCAAGACATTGTATTTTTTTATATTAGCACTGAGGACCAATTGCCCCGTCGGACCAAGCGTGACGAAGCTTTTTTTTTATTGTTTTTTGTATCGTAACAAAGCTTTTTTCCCCGTCTTTCCCTGGCTTTGTCTGTGCTACTTCTCTCCTCCATTGTTGTTGCAGCACAAGTGCCAGTCGAGTTGCTCTGTATTAAGAAAATAGTGTTTCTATTATGATTTGAATTGTTTTAGTTTTTGTCTACCTCAGCACCTAATCTTAGCCTAATCTTAGAAGGTGCCCAATTATTATTTTTTATTTTATTGTCTCTGTTTGTTTGTTTGTTGTTGTTGTTGCTCTTGTATTGTTGTCACTTGTACAAAAATAAAATGGGAAAAAAAAAATGTTTTTGAAATTTTGCATTAGAGCTTTGCGAAGGTCCTTTGTCTTTTCCGGCAACAACGTGCTATTTTTCTTTACGTTTTTTGGGTTGTTTTCTGTTTTGTTTCCCGTGACAGTACGTTTCCTGTTTAAAAGCCGTGGCACCAATCTATAGCCACCGTCTGTTGATATAGAGGTTGTTTTTTCCTGTTTCGTTTCTCTCCATGTAGATTCAGACACATCTTTGTAACATTTCAGTGTTCTCTGATGGAGTGTTGGAAAAAAAATAAAAAGGAAAATTAAAAGATTTAATGCTGCAGGTTCTCTTCTCCATGTTGTCAATAAATTCAATGTTGTGCCTTTTGATAGAAAAAAAATATATTAAAAAAGAATCTTTTTTTCAAATCCTACTAACAGTAGATTGTTGATTGAAGTGGGTTTTTTAATTGTATTTTTATTTATGGGTCTCATAATAAAAATCAAATCATGATGTTGAGTTGTATACTTTGAATCTGCAGTTAGAAAACGAAATAAAAAATGGACTTCATGTTGTCTCTTCATCTGGCTCTATATTTACTCCTTAAAACACTTGACAGAAAAAAGACTCTTATTTTCTGTCTGTATGTGAATATTTGTGTGTGTGTTAGCATTTCTCACTTTGTAAGGTCTAGTTTTCTAACAAGTACTTGCATTGAGGGCCCACTGCTGCTTATGGGATCCAAAGACCGGGCCCCATTAGGGTGAGGGTGTCCAAAGTGCGGTACAGGGACAATGTGTGGCCCCTAGACGGATCATTTGACTGCAGCTAAAAAAGAATACATTTTTGTTTCACCAAATCTACAGGAGGTTGATGCAGATGGACACTTTTTATTCTTATTGTGAGCAAAATTATTCTTGATAAATTAAATATAACAAGGCTTTTTATGGTCACCTCAACTATGAAGTGACTTTTACTCAAATTAGACTTGAATGAATGAATGAATATATTAAACTTTAAGAAACAAAACAGATTCAGATCTTGGTCTAATTGCATTGAATGGGTTAAATGGGGTTTTTTTTGTATGTTTTTCTTTCTTATAAAGCAAACATGCAAAACCCTTATTAATGTTCGAGTGCACATCCACTCCCTATAAAAATCTGACAATTTAAACTTTAGCATGCTTAGCTTATTGAGTAGGTTACATTTTGATGTTTTGTGGTTTATTTTTACATTGAAATAAATCACAATGTTACTTAGTAATTTTAGTTTTTAAAGTTATAGCATCCATCAGGTTCACATCAGACATAACGATTTTGACTCGTGTCAAAAAGTTTGGACATCCCTGGTTTAGGATCCAGCTATAGAAATGAATCAAAGATGGATGCAAGTCAATGTAAAGTCTTTGTGAGGATAGAATGGGACTCTGTGTGCTAAAGTTTTAGACCAATACAAATTATTTGAGTGACGCCAAAAAAAAATGTGTGTATATATATATATATATATAATTCTAGTTTTCTCAAAGCATACGGGAAAAATTGTAGCAACAATACCGTATGCAAAAACACAAATGTATTATTTATGCATGCATGGAAGATGCTTTGAAGTTGATTCCCATGATGTTTCTTCTTTCACTGTTCTCATCAAACATTTTTTTTAATGCAGTAGTTTGTCCAACTCCAACACCTTAAATAAACTCAGTCAAAGAGCTGTTCCAGGATGAACTCAACACCAGAGGGGGGATAAGTTCATTTATTTATTGTAATTTTGTTCAGCGTAGCAAACTTTGGTTAATTTTATTATGTACCAACCATCACAAAGTACAGAAAAATTGTGAAGTAAAAAACAAATCTCATTGATTTAATTTTTCATTTTCATTTTGGCTGTTTTGGAGGCTAGAAAATACCTCAAACATGCAGGATGGACCATTCGAAACCACAGATCTAGAGGATCTAATA
>CAEGAF010024785.1:0-20178 GCA_903067075.1 Micropoecilia bifurca
TATCTATCTATCTATCTATCTATCTATCTATCTATCTATCTATCTATCTATCTATCTATCTATCTATCTATCTATCTGATTAAATAATAACTTGACAAGCATTGACAAGCAAACCTTGTGCAGATTCTGGATAGAGATAAAATGTAACTCAAAACATTTTATCAAGCCACATTTCTGTTTGTCTTCCTTTCTTAAGGGAGACAAACAGAAAACAAACATTGTCAAGATGAGGCCCAAGATACGAATTTAACTTGAACAGCTCAGTCTAGACTCCACTCTCCAGGAGGCTCTTCACCTTCAAACATGTAAGTAAAACGTCTCATGCATTCATTATGCAGCAAAAAAAAACAAAAAACTCACCAGTTTATAGGAACCAAATAAAAGTGAAGGTTGTTCAGTGAAAAAAGTAGTTTGAACAAGTCTCAAGAGTGAATGAAGCTTCGAAGATGTAAGATATTGAAACTTCTTGTCCACCATCTTTATTTCCAGCCATTTCTCATCCTTTGATTTATGTGTCCACCTCTTCTTTCAATGCTTCCAGCTTTTTTCCCCCAGTCCATATGCCACTGATAACCTGTTGGACAGCTCATTAGTCTTAAATGGGTTTCACTCCACTCATTACATGTCCCATTTACCTTCACTGCGTAACACTCAACTTTTCTTAATAAGAGGGATAAAGCAGTGCAGTGGGAGCTGTTGGCAACAATGTGAGGGACATGAAGCAGGTGTAAACAGAACGGCAGCGACAACATGCAGCGCCGACACAAACAGGCGGAACAGAAAGTTATCTGTGTGTGAATGACAACGTGTCTAAAGGTGGCTGGAAATGTGTTCGATAAATTTAAAACTATTTATTTATATATCGACTAAAAACCTTTTTTGGACAGTTTTGTTAATATTCTCATTCTCAATGAAGAAATGGTGAAATTACAGCTCTATTGTCTGTGTTAAAATTTAAACACTTATGAGGGCCCCCCTCTGAGAGTCGGTCCATTTACGCTCTGAATAAAATAAACAATTTCAGATCAAAGTGGCCATGACTGTAATGTCTGTATTACCTTGATTTTTAGCATTGATTTAGGAAACAAGGAACAGGATTGAAGAAAATCAGAAAAGATCAACTATATAAAGGTGTGATGTGTGAACACTTGAGTTTATTCAGAAGCTCAGAGAAGTTTTATTTAACTACCAATGCAAGAGGAATCAAATTTGGAAATTATTTATGTCCAGTTAAACAAGTTGGTTTATTAAAAATTATTTTACTAATAAAAACAAGTAAAACTTCTGAGGTTTAGTGCATTACCATTAAAAACTAGCGCTACATTTTATTTGTAATACTTTTGCTGTCCTCCTGTGTGACTACTATGGAATAAGCTCTCTCTCTCTCTCTCTGAAATTTCTAAAGCCTTAGAGAAAGCATCAGCAGACCTCAATAACCTCACTTCCTGTTTCTTAAGAACTGCAGCAGAAACATTTGGACTTTGTTTTATTCTTCAGTCAATCTGGTTTCAGGTAAACATTACCACTTTCACTGCTTCCACAGAAGTTTGAAATCACTCTGTGGAAGCTTTGAATGCCAAGGTCTGATCTGATGATAGTTTTTAAAGACTTTTTAAAGTCAAAACCAATTTACTCTGTGGATCACGACCTGTTACGCCACAGGCTTTCTGATGTTGGCCTCACAGACAAAGCCATCGGCAGCTTTTCAAATCATCTTTCTTGTTGTAAAACTCCCTCACTGCTGCTCCTGTTTTCTTAATAAAATGCATTTCTCCAGCTCCACACTGATGCCACAGTTGTTAGTTGTCTGGAAACACAGCTGCTCTGGTTTCTGATCATCTGCAACTGGAGTCTTTAATCCCAATAATCGAGGGCCAGATGTCCTGCAACGTTTAAATGTTTCCCTGGTCCAACTCATCTGAGTCAAATGACTGAATTACCAGAACCTGCAACTACAACAAAATTTAATTGTTTTTTGAAATAATTCAGCTCTGGAAACAGTTCAGAGTCCACTGCTCTGAACCTCATTGAAAACCTCCTGGTTATTCCACCAATTATTGATTTCTGAACTCTTCCAGTATTATTGTTTCTAAATGAATATCAACTTGTCTTATTTGCATCTTTTCAGTTATTTTGACCATTTCTCAATTTCTGCAAATAAATGCTACATTTGTGTTTGAATTTTCAGAGACATTATGCCAGAAGTTCATAGAATAAAAAAAATAATGTTGATTTTACTCAAACATAGACCAACAAAGAATAAAATCAGAGAAATTGATTGAGTGGTTTCTAAATTTTTAACACAGCTGGATGCTGCAGATGCTGACTGAACGGTTCTTCCTGTTCCAAGATTTTATTGCTGCTGTTGTTTTTTTAAACTTTCAGTTTTCTTCTGGCTCTTGAGCTCATATGTGGTTCTGTATTCTCTGTGTTTTCATTAAAACTTATTTGTGAGAAATAAAAGTGCAATCACAGGAAATAAAAGCTGGAATAATAAGTTTAATTTCCGAAAGACCAAGTGTAGGGTAAATGAACCAACAAAAGATCTCTGATCTTTGATAGGATTACATTTAACTACATCGATCGACGCCTTTTAAATATAAAAAAAATCTAAATTATACAAAAACATGTCGACTCAAAAAAAGAAAAGTACAATAAGTTTTTTTGGGTTCAGGAAATCCACTTTCTATGCATTTTAAAACTTTTTAACAACAGTATGATACATTTGGTTTCGTACAAAAGTTTGTAGTTTGCTGACATACAATGTCAATATATGTAAAAGCAGAATATTTCACACAGAATAATACGCCATGCACAGCTTTCACTTAGCATCATTCACAGACCAACACACACATCACACACTTGATTTATGAGAACAGCTTTAATACGCTTTAATATTCATTATCAAGAAAACTGTCCTGGTCATTTCGTTTTCTGCTTCAGCTGCACATCGGTTTCACTGGAGCAACTGACTTCATTTTATCTGGCTCTAACTTCTCTCCACTAGGGTGAAACTCTCTCTCTCTCTGTGTCAGTGTCTTCTGTCCTCTCACTTCCTTCTCTTTTGACAGTCCTTATCACCTCCTGCCCCAGTCCTGCTTCTGCCGCTATCACTCTTGTTGAGTGTCAGATTTCAGTGTCACTCCTTTCTGTCTCCACTCTCCAGCCTTTTTTCCCCCCACTACCCACCTGAGAACATTTAAAGTACCTCGGTTTCTCTCCCACATTTTAACTCTTGCAGAACCTCTGTAGTGTTTCTCCTATCTATGTCTTTATATTCCTTCTGTAAAATGATTTTTTTCAGTCCACTGTGGGAGAATCTTTTAACACCATGTTCTCTCAACCAAGATTAGTCACATCATAAATTCAGGGAGGCTTTGGTTGAGTCACATCTACATCCTACAGGGATTTCCATGGGGACTGTAAATGTGGCCTGACTGACCACAATTATGAAAATGTTTTAATTATATGTAATATAAGTAAAACGATTGGTCCCCATCATCACCACAATATTACTAGATCACCTTTCTTCTTTAAAACCCCTCAACTCTCACCACTAATGTTTATTTTTTATTTTTTACACATTTATTAAAACTGTCTATATGTTGTGACAGTACAGTATGAGACAGATAATCTGTGAAAAACATTGAGCTCCTTTGCCTCTTCCCTGCTCAGTCAGAAAACAACCAATCGGAGCCAAGATTGACGGGTGTCAATCACACCTGTGTACCTGCTGCAGCTGCGTCAATGACGGAGAAACAACTTAACGTTACAGAAAAACCGTTTATCCGTGTCATTGTCAAGGGCTGTGGTAGCTAACTAACTAGCCACAGGCTCTGCTGACAGGAGAGGAAATTTAGTGCAGCAGAGAGAACAGGGGAGGGTGTGAGCAGCGCATACATGAGAATGATTGACAGCACTAATAAGCAAGTCATTAGTACCCCAACATTTCAAAGTCTCAGTTTTTTTCCCCCATAACTTAAATGTTGAAATTGAAATCTAAACTGGTCACAATATAAAGTTGATGCACAACATTAACACCTCTGTTACTATCTGGGTGATTCAGACCTAAAAGTGCAGCTAAATAAATGTAGAAATGAAGTGGAAAAGTCCAAGAAATTTGAGCTGGGGGTTTCGCTCTTAGGTGATGAGTTAGCAAACTCATAAACCATGTGAGAGGAATATAGGATAATCACAGTGATGTGATGGAAGAAAAGAGCAGATGTGTCAATTCCACTTATTGCACATCACTGCAATCAATCAATTTCTGTATTCAATTTTATTTTTAATGAGTGCAATGCAATATTCAAGTTTTCTGAGAAACTGTATTTGGAGTTTCATCGGGTGAAAACCATAGTAATCAGTTAAACAAAAACTTTAAAAAACGTCCAATTGTGTGTGAGATTCACAGTTTTATTTGCCGAATTACTGAACTACATTAACTTTTCCATGACACAGACACAGATAGTTGAGGTACTTACTTCAGGTCCTGAAATGGCTCTGCCCTGACATGTGAAGTCTCGACAGAATGGCTGAAAACCACTCCTTCATCCCCTGGACAGAAGAGAAAAGGGTCAGAACCAAAAACCCTTATTTTGACATCAAATGACACCAACTTCATCAGACAGATTTTACCCTGTGGAGTTTCAAGCTATTCGGAAATAATGTCTGCATTTCCAGTAAAACCTGGCCCTGTGTTAATTTCAGGAGCAGTGTGAAGAAATGGAGGTCAAATCCTGGAAAGTTTATTTCAGTTAAACATGTTTTTGTTCTCCAAGTCGGTGCTGATGCAGACAGGATATTTAACGAGATGCTAAAAGTAAGGGGGTAAACACGCCCCAGCTAATTTAGCTGAGATTTCATAGTTTTATTTTCCTCCTATTGAAAGAAAAAAAAACAAAACAGGTTGTCTCTGATAAAATGACGTGCTTAGCCCCCTGTGTCCAGCAGCCACCTCTGCAGCTGTGAACAGATGTTTGGCAGTAGCTCTTGCTGAGACGATAGATGGTATATTGAAAGCTCAGCAAAGCAGCAAATTTAATACTGCATGAGGCGAAGTGAGCGGCGGATAACGAGACGACCGAGTCGCCGTTCAAAGACAAAGAGGAAATTTGTAGGAAATTCTGAGAATCAGAACTTGGGTTTTCTGCAAACCATATTAGTGTAAGATTTTTATCGTTTGAGCTCCACACAATGCAGCTTATCTTGCCAACAGGAACCTGGCATTTGTTTCCAAGCTCGCTTTGGGGATTTTGTCGCCTCTCTCTTGTTTACATGAAATGTTTATGAGCTGCTCGTCACCGTCGGCTTGGCAGCACCTTTACACCCAGGGTGTGTTTTCAAAGCGCAGCCGGTGACCCGAAATTGGCAAGCAAGCTGGTTTCGCTTCGACAGGTCCGCGTAGTAACGTCACTCTGTTTAAAACTTTAAAAACTCCAGCAGACTCAAACAGCGACACGGTGAGCCTGAGCTTAGAGGTTTACGTGGCTCTTTTGGACGGTGTGTCATTCTCTTCCCTCCGTCACCCAGGAAAGGACGAAAGCAAATCACCTCCAGCCCTAAACCTCTGTGCCCTCATTCTTTCAGTGACTCTAATGGACAAATCTCCCAAATTGCCTTCAGCACTATGAGAGTCTGTGGGAGTGGATTTAGCACAAGTTCACCTTCAGACTTCAAATGACGGGCTTCGTGTGAAGACATATTTTGAATACCCATCACCGAGATCATAACCAAAATGTGTTCAGAGTGATTATTGAAGGTTTTTCTACTTGTTATTCACTGTCGAACACGAGCGTTTCCACTTATCAACAAGCTTTTACTTTATGACAAATGTAAACCTGGGAGATTAGCGTATTTTTTTCCAAACAGATGTTGAGTTGAGTCATGACTGCTTGACTCGCAGTGCGCCCGAGTTATTTTTCATAAAAAATTCAAAAACAAACTCTTGGAAAGTTGGGGAAAAAAGTGAGAAAAAAAAAATCTACAAGGAGTTTAGACAGAAAACGTCTACAATTTAAGTGTTCAAGCGTTTGATTGGAAACAGTTTCAATTGTTGAAAATCAAACAAAAATGAGCTACTGGTTTTCATAATTTGGTGCAGAGAAGAAGAGTTTTGTGATTGAACATAAATACTTTGAGGAACTTCAGTGGGTCTGATTCAAGTCCTCAAAAACAAAACAAGAACAAAAGCGCTCCAGTGCTGCCTTGAGCACGTGAGCGCTCCTTTCAGAAAGACAATAAACTGGTGCAGAAAACAATCATGTTTGAGATAAAATAATGAAACAGAAAAAAAAATCTGATGGGACGCTGGAGAAGACAAGTGTGTGAAAGTTACATGAATAATCAGGATTTCCTGAAATATTTGAAAACCGAAAGTTTGTACCAGTACTTTGCACCATTTCTTATACAACAGATTAAAAACAATCAGTATATTTATTGTTGAGCTTGCATATCTTTATATTTAATGTTCTTGCAGCAAAAGAGGCGTTTTCAATTGAGAATGTTGCTTATTTTTGTTCAACATATTGTTTTTGATCGAAATTTGCAATTAACTTGATGAAAAACATTAATGGTGTCCCACCGCCAACATTATTCTGTGTTAGTAACAGCGCTACGCTCCACAGGAAGAAAACAATGCGACAGTGTAAACAACCATGTCGCAATCTACACTTTACCTGTGACTTTAAGTTTCTCTGTTCCGATGCTGATCTCTTCCTTGTCTGCAGAAAACAGAACTCTCTCGCCGTCAGCGCTCTTCACTTCGAACCTCTGACACTGGGCCTCAACCATTTCCGAACCTGAAGTGAAAGAAGAAAAATAAACTGTGTTCAATTTAATACATACCGCAGGAGCAGAAGGGGAAACTCATGAAAAAAACCCAACAATTAACAAATGAATGGATGATTTCGTTACCCAGCTCCCTTCACAGCATCGTTAAGTCTTGAGTGTTTCAAATTGAAGAACTACAAGATGCTCAGAGATGCTCCAAATCAGAGCATCTCGGATTTTGTTCATGCTTTTTTTTCTCAAGAATGTAGCTGAGCGGCTTTTGTAATGCAAGCTGCCATGAGATGCAGTTAGAAACAAATCTTTAAAAACAAAACGTCCCAGGTAAGGACAAAACATTCGGTGTTCATCTCTCAACTTTTTAACAAAGAACACAGGAAAAACTCTTATGAAAAATTCCCTTAAATACAGTGAAACATATCCAGACTTACTCAGACTGTAAAGAATAATGGCGCTGCTTGTGCTGACCTCATCCAAGGACATATAGCTGAATACATATTACACACAGGAAGTGCTTTCTTTTTTATTATTTTTAAGGTTGAAAATAGTCTGAAATTAAGATTTTTAAGTTTTATTACAACCTAGAAAAAAGAATTGTTTTAATTCACCATTAGACTAAGTCAAATAATAATAAGCTTTCACAATAACGACCTAACGTAACTGATCAATTTAGGATTTATGAGTACACACATTAATAAAGTGTTCTTTCAATAAATAAGTGAAGTTTTTTAATTATTGCCTTTTTTCCTCCTTTGTTTATAGGACTTATTCCGCTTACCAATCAGAATCCTTCTCTGTGTAACAGCAGTGTTTAATTTTGTTTAACCTCATGCGGACCGTAAATTTCAGTCAACATCAGCAAACACGGCTGAGCATCTGGTGATGCATGTTAATGTGCATTTGGCAGGGATGTGTCAGTGTGTTGGGATGAATGACTGATTGGACACGACTGCACCACAAAAATTGAAGATTTTCACATTAGCTTTTATTTAATAATTCCTGTTGTAAAAGACAAAACGTTGATACCATAAAACAGAGTTTCTCCAACAGTTCTTTGTGTTTTATAAGTCTCCCTGCTCCAGCACAGCTGATTCAAATGATTTCATTACCTCATCTCCGTGCCAAATTGTGCTGCAAAAGTTAATCAGCCATTCATTTAGGTTGGTGTATGGCAGCAGGGTAACGCCTAAGAATGTGTGTTACTTACACAGAAGCACTAATTAAAAAAAATGAAAAAAATAATCGTCTGTTTGAAACAGACAACATAGAAAAGGCTTGAATACCACTGCTAGTTTATAGCCTCTTGCTAACTGTTAGCTTAAGTAGCTACAAATGCTTTTTTAAAAAAGATTTTCTACCACAAGTGGCTGTTATTCACAGTTATTACTTAAAATAAGCAGAAACAGAAGTTGGGGTAAAACATGGAGGAAAGGTCCTGAGGTCATTAGGTCAAACTTCAGAAATGTGACGAGGACACATACTCTACAAGTTAGCCCACCTCACCAGCAACGCAAAGGTTAGCATCTGTTTTAGAGCTTCATACCAGGCTAAGCTCAAGGGGTTTAGCTTATTTTAAGTCCAAGTTTTAAGCCCGGACAATTCCACTGCAAAATATAAAGTACTTAAATCTGATACTGGATTACTATACACACAATGTACATGCTGAAAACAGTTTGAAATGGGTGACAACACAAAACTGTTGCTGTACGAGCGCCTTTAATTAAACGATCCTGTAAAAACTAGACCTGGATAGACTCTGCTACAGCCACGCTTCTCAAACCGTCACCTGCACCAACGCTTGTACCACCTGTGTGTCAAAAATCTCCAAAGCAAATACAAACAAATAACCGGTGATGAAGATGATAAGAGCTCATCTCTAACAGGATGAGATGTTGGAGAATAATAAATTTTGCTTCATGAATAATTTGTTATATGAACAGTTGAATAGAGTAGTTAACTGACCTAAAATGCATATTTTCAGACTGTTAGAGAAAGTTATGGTAGCCAGAGAGAATCCATCCATGTAGAAAGACTCCAGGTTGGGATTTGAATGCAGGACCTTCCTACACGGCGACGGGTTGTTAGTTTAAGGAAAAAAAAAATCTAGTTTACCCAAAAATGTGTTTTATATTGCAGGTTTTGTGTCATTAAAACTCTGACTTGCAAGCTGGTGTGAAATGTTGCCAACCAAATTCCAAATTGGCAAATTATTGCCATGCTTTCATTTTAATTTATCTGTATCTTATATTTTTATGAATTAGACAAGAACGTTTTATTACTGCATTACAGATGAACCTATAAAAAACCCTGTCTCTTCAGCTGTCGCCCTAATTCCCTTTTTCCATCTGAGTTTTCAAGCTATAACTCAAACGTCTTCCTTAAAAGGCTGGAACATCTTTTGAGTCACAATCAAACTTTATTGGCTGATATCTGGAATTAAGCTTTTTTCCTCCCTCATCTTTCTCCGTCACTGTCTTTTTATATCCCTCTATATTGTTTAGACTCTCACTACACAAAATGTAATTGTGCCTTGCTTAACCAAAAGCCTATTGTGTGTTTATGTGCGAGTCTGAGTTAGAGAGAGAATTTGGAGTTGAATGGAAGCAATCAGTAAAGGAGAGAAAAAGGATTCAGGATGAAGAGGGACAAAAGGTGAAGCATGTTTAAATGAGGGATTCTGTCTCAGGTATATAACACAGTTTTGCTGGTTGGCTTTTGTCCTGAAATCCAGCTCATAGAGCAGATTTTTTTTGCATGGATGCAGGTCAGCATATTTAAAAATACTTCTCTGATTCAGGAAATGGTGTTTTTTGCTTCCTCGGTGGCTGTGGGGTGTTTGAAAAAACAGACTTAGATGAGGAAGATACTGAAAAACCAAGAGAAAAAGAGAGAGAGAGAAAGACAGAAGCTGCTACACCTGCACATTTACAGATTCTGTGGATCTTAAGAAAGTATATAAGTACCTGTTAAAATTTCAGGTTGATAAAAAGCTTAACCAGAGGAAGCAAATGTGTTTTAACAAGATACGTATCACGTTATAACTTGATAGCGCTCGAATTTTTTTTTTCTGCGTGACAGCAATGCGCTTCCGTATAAAGGTATTTAATGAACTAAAGAAAAAAAAAAAACTTAATCGGTCACTTAATTTATCAAAGTTTTCAATTTTGAGATTGTGAAAACATGAAATGTGAAAACATGAAACAGGAATATTTGATGCACAGACTCTTTAAAACAGTCCGATTAGCTACATTTTCTTTTCTTTCATTTATCTATTTATTACAACACTGGGCATTCATCGTTTCAAAAAGATTTTGTCTGATTAAGCTTTATTAAACTCAATATAATGTTTCGTCCTGTTCCATTAGCTGTAGTTAATGCCAACTATTCTTGTTTTGCTAAACCAACAGCTGGCTGGTTCACATCAAACAATCAGGGATGCAGAGTGCTGGTGAGACACCAGACCACTTAAAGAGCATCTCCAGTCTTTTAGTCTATACAGCATCTTTTCAAAAAGAGATGCATTAAACTAATTAAACTAGTCCAATCAGACATTATTATTATTATTAATGTGACTGAGAAACATAATGGGTCCAGATGCAGTAGGATCTGTTAAGCGTGATGTGTGTGGACGACTCTGGTTTTTGATCTGACATTTTAAAAATGTCTCAGCAATAACTCCATCCATTCTGTATGTACCAAAAAAAAAAAAAAATGCAAAAAACTTTTTTAAACAAAGTTGTACTTAACCTCAAGAAGTCAGTCCACCATTTCTTGCCTTGAAATAAACAAAATGTGAAGAAAAAAACCCACAACTATCTGAACTGTTAATAATTTAATGTTTACTGGAAGTAGAAAAAGGCCGGGATGTACAGGCCGGTGGCAGACACACTGTCAGACATCAAGGTGTGTGAGGAGTCGTCATATTCAGGGCGGTATGGCGGCGTGAGCGTGAATGAGGCCACAGCCAGTCGTTCTCGTGTTGGTGATCGACTGAGTGGCGCTTTAAAAAGCCACAGATGAGACGTGACGCATAACTTATGTGACTTATGACTGGAACGACGTGACATGCAGTGAAATGATAGCCGAGAGCCAGAGAGAAGGGAGCTGCTGCTTCTTCTTCTTTTTTTTTCTTTATTTTGACAACTGCACAAACTTTAAGCTTACAGTTATCTGACTGGTTTGAGTGAAAGCCAAGTCTAAATGTGTAAACAGGCTGAACTTGAGGCAGGAAAAGGAGGAAATACACTGAGGCAAACCGAATGGGGGGAACAACATCAAAACAAGAATGGAGGATAAAATTGACTCACAAATAATGTTAAATATTGTTTATGATTTTCTATGCATAAAATGTATAGCTTATGACTTGCATGCCTTTCTTTCAATTTATTTTCCCCTCAGTTCATTTGGCACTGTACTGGGAGATTACGCAAGAGCCGTGTCTATGAATTTAATTCTTAAATAAGGTAACCTGAGGAAAGGAAAGGACGGGTAGTGAACACAAAGCCATTTAAAACGCTACGTAATGTGCCAGCAGCCACAACATTTGGAGAAAGTGGCTGCGGGTTATTTGTTTTAAATGATTGTTTGGAGAACTGGCAGAGAGCCATGTGACACCAAGCTGGAAACAAATAATTACTTCTGAGTATTTATTTCTATACTCAAAAGAAAAAAAGCTGGTATTTTATTTGAAAGGGTGTTCATAAAATTGACATGACACAGTCATAAATACGACATAACACCCGTTATGAACATGAAGGAGTCTTTATGAATGTTTATTACTATAGTCATGAAGTGTCATTTGGTAAATAATTACACTTTTAATGCAAAGTTGGCACTTTTAATTGAGTTTTAGTGCAAATTTTAAAGCAACTTTGCATTAAAAGTGTCATTATTTACCGAATGACACTTCATAAGAGTCAAACATTCATAAAGACTTCTTCATGTTCATAACATCGATGTTACATCATTTATAATGATGTTGCATCAGCCTTATCAAATAAAGTGTAACCAAAAAATTTAATAAAACTGATTCAGCATTGGAGACAAATTAAAACATTTTTTTTTATCCACAAGAAATAACATGCGCTTATGTTTTATTATATTTGTCCTAAAGGAGGAAGATTAAAAGGGTTTGAGTGTCTCTGCTCTAACTCTGTGGTTAAAAGAAACGCAGTTTTCACTCAGCAAAACACATCAAATGACAGAACGCGATGTTCCCAAAAACCTAATGGCCGTGCCACCGTTTTCCGTTTTCTTTTCCTTGCCGACCTGTGGGTGGCAAATGTTAATTCTGTGTAATTGAGCTGTTTTTTTACAACTAATTGCCTTCTGCAAACGTCTCTCTTCCTGATCAGACCAAGGTAATTTTGTGACCACCAAAAACAGCAGGAGTTCTTGTTAGGTACCCTCAATAATTAATGCGCTCGTTTAAATTTACTGATTTAATCACTTCCTGACAGGATTTCCTCTTTAGTTACAAGTGCCGTCCTCAGCAGGACCCTGCAGCAATAATAAATGCTTTCAGACCTTGCTGATGGGACGAAGTGCAGAGGGTGAAACAAGAAAACAGTTCAGTAGAGAGATTGCGAGAGGCAGTAGCTCAATACAGGATGCAGGAATAACAGAGATATAGCTGAATGTTATCTACATGTTATGTTACTTCTATGCAAAAGCATTAACATGCAGATATCAAATCTGCATTTGGATATTATGAAAAATCCATAGTTACACTGATCTGATTAATGGGATATTTTGTGAGTGTCAGGTTTGATAAATTTCCCCCATCAGTCTTTTTCATGAACCCTCTCAGAATGCATGTAACAAATAAATGCATCAATGTGCCGTAACTTTCTTTATCTGGATAAAACAAAATTCAAGTAATTGTTTTTGGACCAAAGGAGGAGCATCAACACACGGTTGCAGTTATTACGGCTAGAAATGACTGATCAGGTCCAAAATCCAGGCAAAGTGATCCACTCTGACCTGAATCTTCAGAGACACATAAAGGCAGTTAAAAAGTTGGTCTTCTATCACCTGAAGAACATTTCCAGGATTAAAGAACTAGTGTCGCAGCGACATCTAGAGAGAGTTAATCTTTAGTCGCCCTGATTGCTACAACAATATATTCACAGATCTGCTTTAAGAAAAAGACAGTTAAAGCTGAACTGGAAAGCTGCTGCTCACATTTCTACTAAAGCTAGAAGACTGGAGCACATCAACTCAGTTCTGACGTCCTTCCACTGGCTCCCCATTACTGGAGAAACTTGATAATATATTTATTAGCTTAAAAGTCACTTAATGGCTTAGCACCACAAAACATCCATGATCTGTTGTATTAACCTCCCTGACCTCTCAGGTGTTCTGGTTCAAGTCCACTCTGCATCCCCAGAACCAGAACCAAACATGGAGAAGTAGATTCAGGATTCACTCTCCACTAATCTGGAAGAAACTTCAAAAATGCTGAAATGCTGAGTTCCTTTAAATCAAAGGCTAAAACCCATTTGTTTATAGTTTCCTTGAACAAGATGAACTAGAACATTATTATGTGCCTGAACTTGCAACTGCTTTTCTTTATTGTGCCACTCCAATGTAATGTTTTACTTGTTTTATGTTTCAATCATGTAAAGCACTTTGAATTGTCTTGTTGCTGGAATGTACTGTGCAGACGGGTCTTAGTTTGCAATTTCATAAACATGCCAACAGAGAAACAATGAGAAAAATCTGAAAAAGCTGCCGATTTACCTCCTCAGTATTAGTGCCTGTAAAATTCTTGAGCCCATAAATCTGTGAAAATGCATTTCATGCCCACTTTGAGTCATGGTGTGGAATCCATGAGGCTTTGAGGCATAGTTTGTCCAACGACGCCACGATTTTTCAGCTTGAGATCATGCTAACACAGTACGAAGTAAGAAACTGTTTAATGGCCATTAGAATATATTTACTAGTGGTGTCAACTGATGACTCTTCAATGATATTCACTACGTTTGCATGGAATTTTTTCAGTTTGTTTTTTGATATTATAAAAAAGAGGAAATAATTTAATTTCAAAATGTAGTAAAAACTTTCCAGAAGAATAATGTCTGTTTTGTATATTTTTAAAAATAAATAAGTGACATATTTCCCCCAAAAATTCAATAAATTCTTATCATCTTAATTTGCATTCAGAGTTAATGGATGGAACACATTAAAGCAGTGCCACTCTAACTGTTTTACTAGCGTCCATTAAAGTGTTGAGGCCATAATAAAAGTTATATGGGTTTGCTCTCCTGGAGTTTAATTCAAGGTTTTAAATTAGATCTTCCAGCAATGAAGGGATATGACGCAAGACGACACCATAAAAGGACCGAGGGGTCGCTACAAAGAGCAGCGTAGGTAAGCCAAGTAAACACTTTATGCATGGCAGCTTTTCTCAAACAGGTCTCGTTCTCCCCGTCGCTCCCTCACGTTCCTGTAGATGGGGAAATCAGAGGAGCTGCTTAAGCAGTGCGCGACGTTCATGTAAAAAACTTCCTGTCTTGATGTGTGTGTGCAGCTCTGGCACACATGCACAGACAGGCAAATTTGCATCTGTGAATGCTAATGTGTTTTTGCTCTAAGAAACGCATCCAAAATTAGGTTGGTCTTGTCCTTTGGCCGTGGAGAGAAACTTAACCTTATTTTGTTCCTTTTTAATCACTTTTTAGGTTTCCTCTGGGTAAAATTCTGGCAATAGGCTAAATGTTGCATTAAGCTTTCGACTAATAAGTAAGGTTGTAGAAATGTGACTGTTGTCTCTTTGTAAATGTTTAATGTGGATTTTAGAAACACATTTAGTATGTGACAAATTTTAATACTTAGCTGCATTTGGTCATTGCCTAAATATATTCTCCTTATGATCGGGGCTATATATGTTTATGTCAAGGCTATATACATTTAGAGTAGCTAAATGTTAGCTACTAATGTTAGCTAACTACTACTAGTAGTTACTACTACTAACAATTAGCCTTTTGAAAAGGACAATTAGCCTTTTCAATAGGTCAACCTGCAAAAACTATGACATAGATTCAAAATAAACCAGACCTTAAAAGACTAATCCACATATCTTGACACTTTTATTTACGCTATCATTCATAGCAATTTGACCTCAGGTGTTTTTCCAAAAGGTTTTACAAAATGTTGCCATACAACCACGCCAGAAAAAAGGAGAAAAAAAAGACGTTATCCTCCAATCCTCTGGCCAAAAAAGGTTGACTAAAAGCTGGCCTAAAATTAAACAAAGTACAGGAAAGAATGTCTGCATCCAACTTTACTTCATCCTCCGTGACCAGGCAATCCTGTAAGTGCTCCCTGTTAGGGTTTAACACTTACAACAGAATGCAATCAGTACTGTGGTAGGTCTTTAAGAACATCAGTTTAGCATGTATGTGTACTATTTATGCTGTTAGATTTGAAAAAGAAAAAAATATATAAAAAGATGCTGTCGAGTGAACCGTGAGATTGTCATCTTTAGGATGGAGCAGGAGGGTCATCAAAGTTTTAGCTCTTTAGTTGTTAAAGCTGCAACTATTACACATAAGATTTGTATTTTACAGATTGTAACTCAATTGCTGCTGGACTATCACTGGGATACATAAAGGATCCATCCTTTTTCTCTTTTTTTCATTCACTCATCTGCAGCTGTTTTGTTATTTTCAAGAAAAAACCCTTTGTTATTCTTGTGCAAATCACTGTCAGGTTTAACATCGACTGAAGAACACTGACGTTACACCAAATCTCCTGACTTTACATAGGACCAATATTGAACTTGTGTTATGAAGACAGACTTGGACTAGCCCTAATATGTTCATTTTTAATTCACGGCCACATCCAAAACAAAACACCACAAATCTGGTGAGACTCAAGTCTTAAATCTGACAGTTAAAAGTAATACCTACTTTTCCAAAATGGTATTATAATATAATATAATTAGTCTTGGAAGTAATGAGGCCGAGAGTGATCACTTCATGTGACTCTTTAGTCAGCCTGTACATTATTTCTTAAATAGGTGTGATTTGGTCTGAAATGGTATCTCAGTCTGGTATCACATGATATGGTGTACATGGTTTGGTATGGGGTGTGTGACATGGCATAGTTCAACATGTGGAGAAAAGAAATTCAACCTATATCACCAATCTTGTGCAAAACAAGATAAAATCTTGTCCAAGACCTATATGACAACAACCTATATGAGACAATAAATTGTGCATTCATGAGCCATGAACAGTGCTATTACAGTAGCTGTAGCCAAATTAAGATCTTCCCACCACTAGAGTGCGCCGTTACCCCTAGTGATCACAAAAGGCTTTAGAAATTTAAAGAAAAATGGAACACTAATTAGCTCAGTTGAAGGGAGTTTCAGCATGTAATGTAACCAGCGTCATCTTTATTAAAAAAATAAACTGTAAGATGGACGTTAATCACAAAAGACAGGAAACAAAGTATCTGCTGAGTTTGATCTGTAATAACTACAGTCATTTTGTTAGGAAGAATAGTTGCAGGTGTGTGACATTCAGGATTGTAAATATCCATCTATCCATTTTCTAACACTCTTGTCCCTTAATGGGGTTGGGAGGGTTGCTGGTGCATATCTCCAGCTATTGTTCCAGGCAAGAGGCAGGGTCATCCTGGACAGGTCACCAGAGACAGGACAAACAACCACACACACACCTAGGGAGAAGTTAGAAAGACCAATTAACCTGACATGTTTTTGAACTGTGGGAGGAAGCTGGAGAACCCAGAGAGAATCCATCATGAACATGGAGAACATGCAAACTCCATGCAGAAAGACCCAGGCTGGGAATCGAACCCAGAACCTTCTTGCTGTAAGGCAACAGCTCTACCAACTGCGCCACTGTGCAACCTGACTTGTAAATATGTTTTTTAAAACTATTTTAATAAACGAGGTTTATGTTTTGAAACATGGTTAATAGTCTTGTGATTATCGGCCTGCACTTAACTGTAAAATTTGTTTTTGCCCAATTAGCAGTTTTTTAAAGTGTCCACATTTGGTTTTTATTAATGCATAAGGTTGTCGAAAACAATTTTTGACACTTTTATAACTTTTATTAAACATAGCTTTCCAGTTCAGATACAAATGACTGCTTGTGAATTGCAGAGCTTGAATGCACCGGTTTTCCTTCTTTGATGGTCAAACCAAACAATAATACACATTAAATACACTAAAAACACACTTGTTGAAAAATCTTTTGCAATAAATGTTGAGTCACGCCTCCCTCCAGGACTCATTTCATGTGCCATCGATCACTTGATGAACCATCCAGCAGCTCCTTCTTTGGTGGCATTTTCTGTAACTTAGGTCCTCTCTGATTGAATGTTGCTGCTCTTAAGCTGACAAGTGGATCAACATCTCTCTTTTACTTTATGACACTTTAAAAAAAGAATGATGGAACACATCTGCTTTCCTGCTCCATTAATAACAGAATGGATTTTGGCCTCGTTTCTATCTGACACTATCTCTTTCGTTTCTTTAAGCTCGTCATTTTGGTTGTGTCACTTGAACAGAACACGCTTGTTTATAAGTATTCAAAACTTTCAACCAGGTTTTAAGTTTCAAAATAATGAGATCAGATGTCTATCACACCGACAGACTGTCCAGGGTGACTCCGCTTCTCACCCGGAACCAGAAACCCTCCTGACCCCACTAAGGGACAAGGTGTTAGAAAATTGATGAATGGATGGATGGATGTCTATCAGTGCCTCATAGATGTTGCAATGCTTTTCTTTTTAATATTGTCTTAAAATGACTGAATTATTTTGGCATCTTTTGAAAAAGATGCAAAGTTGACTGTTTTTAAGGTTTATTTTTGCCATGATAGTGTCTTACAAAAATGTTGAAATTGCTACACATAATCCTCCCAAAAAAGACAGGATGTCAATAAAACTAGTATTTAAAGTGTGATTACATTTTTAATATGAATAAAATCATGTCTTGAGGAGTTGTCAAAGAATAAGAGAAATTCGATGTTGCTCATTCAAGTGCAGTTGGAACAAATCCTATAAAAACATCACAAAATGGTTTTGCAAAATAAGAAAAGAGGCTAAATTAGAATGGGGTTGGGTAGACGAGTTGCAGTGATTGGTCAGAAAAAAAGTACAAAAAATAATGTGATTGGTCAAATTTGCAGAAAAGTTGTAGTGACTGGTGTAAATTACAAGTTTATGAATGACGAGTGAATTTACATTCATTTGCACCATCGCAACTTCCTGAGGGGGCGACTTTATGTTGGGAACTTTAAATAATGATATTAATCAACAGTAATCATGCATACATATATGCATAATATTCTCCAGTCCAGAACACAGAGTGTCATATAAATACAAGAAACAGACATTTTAGTTACAGTTTTTGCCCATTCTTTAATAACATTTGTACTGACATATTATCCAGCAAGTGATCCATTCATGTCAGCTTTCACATGTTAGTTGTAGAGCTTGTAACAGCAGACAGTTGAGTGTGGGCACTGGGCATGACAGACCCTTAATAATGGTAAATGTGAAACCTTTGATTCTGCTAGACAAGCTAGCTTAAAAAAGTCCCCATTTTCAGCTTATTTGTTAACAGTTGAATTAAAAATTTATCTTTTCTGTCATGATTAGAGTTGATGCTACATAAAGTTTGCCTGAGTGATGGAGCAACTGTGGTTGCTTGGTGTAAGATGTTAGGTGTTAGATGTTTTAGTAAAACAAAATCAAGGAAATGTGACTGTAATTTTTAACATTGTATTCACAACCTACAATATTTATTAACAATTAGAGCCAAAGGCAAAAGAAGGATCTACTTTGTATTTTCTAGATTGTACATAGTTTGTCTCAAAGTCTTTCAAACAGCATTACAATTGTTTAGACCCTGTAGACGCCATAGAAGCTCACGACTAAAAGCTTTAAAGTAAACAATGAATCAATTTCCTGCTGTCCCATGAAGACTTCCTGTTCATTGAAGGTCCTTGTCATTTCTCTGTAAAATCTCCACATTTACTACTGTAACACCAGTTACATTTACTGCTACAAATGTTTGCACAAAACAGATGAAAAGATTCCTTTCTACCCCTCTACACAAACACACCTACACAACGCCATGCTGAGCACCAGCTCCTGCTCTGCAGCAGATGGATTCCCTGTTGGGTAAATTCTGAAGCAAAACTCATCTGTATGTTTAAAATGCATTTGATTTAGGGAATCTAATATACAAACGCTACCCCCATTAGTAGCAGACGTAAATTTATGCACAAACAAATCTGTTTTGCACAAAACTCCGGTCTTAGAGGAAAAGTGTAAATCATTTGTACAAATGAAACTAAGGCATTAAATGTCACTCAAATGTTCATTTCTAGAGTGAGCTGACAAATGCACATAAAACCCTAAATATTTGCGCTATCACAGCTAAATGGGCTTCATGGTGGTGTGGTTGGTAGTGCTGTTGGTTCTGAAGGTTCTGCAGTCGAATGCCAGCCTGGGGTCTTTCTGTGTGCATGTTCTCCCTGTGCATCTCCAGATACTCTGGCTTTCTCCCACATCCAAAAACATGACTGCCCAGTCGGGTCATTACTCCAAATTGCCCCTAGGCATGAGTGTGTGCATGGCTGTCTTTCCTGTGTGCCTCTGTGTTGCCATGTGACCGGTCCAGAGTGTAACTTCGCTTCTTGACCAATGGAGACTGACACCAGTCCCCTTGTGATCCTGCTATGGCAAGCAGGTATAGACAATTGATGGAAGGGTGAATATTTATAAATTTTAATATGTGTTTTGATGAGGTTCACCTGTCAGATTAAAACATTTTGAGAAAAACCTTGTGTGAAGTTCATAAACACACTTTCATTATTGAAATATATATCTTGTATTGGTCTGATGTAATATTCCCAAAAAGTTTGTGTTTTTATTAGCTTTATGATTGGAAAATCATGAAAAGATATAAGACATAAAAACATCAACATGTGATTATTTTATCTAATATGTTTCATTTGGTGAATTGATGCTCTAAAATAAATTATATATTAAGTAACAGGGATGGAGCTATCGCGGTTTTCTCACCGATCACCGATTACCGATCTTTGAAAAGCCTGTCAAGCCGATTCCGATTTTTCCCGATAACAATTTTGTTGTCTGAAATGTCGTTAAATATAACAAATAAGGTGCCAAGTTGACAAGAATTAGGAGACTATTGATAACTACAAATGTGCAGACATGACCCAGTGGGCCGGTCTGTCCGTTAAACGTCTCTCACACGAGAACAGAAGAGGACAGTGGTGGTTGATTTTTAGATCTTTGCTGAGGTAAATAAAACAACAACAACAACAATAATAATAATAATAATAATAATAATAATAATAATAATAATAATAATAATAATAATAATAA
>CAEGAF010024792.1:0-19195 GCA_903067075.1 Micropoecilia bifurca
ATAGATAGATAGATAGATAGATAGATAGATAGATAGATAGATAGATAGATAGATAGATAGATAGATAGATAGATAGACAGACAGACAGACAGACAGACAGACAGACAGACAGACAGACAGATAGATAGATAGATAGATAGATAGATAGATAGATAGATAGATAGATAGATAGATAGATAGATAGATAGAATCATTATATTATATATATATATATAATGATATATAATGATCATTATATATATATAATGATCCTGCTGCTAAAATGATTTAATATAGTAACACCGAATGTATGCCGTTCTTTACTAAAGCCTGTTTATGGTTCTGAATGAAATGCGTCATTGGTTGTTTAACGCGTTACGTCACCATGAGCCCTCCACTTCTTTCCAGAGCTCAGGACGTTTGTATTCTCCTTCACTGCCCTCATATCAGACATTATTTTCAGCTATTTAGAAAATTATGTACGCTCAAATTTTACTCTTATTTTGAGCAAACCACAAACTTTCACTATATTGATTAAACCTGTCCACCGTAGAAAATAGTGGCATGGAGTTATAAAATGTCGCGTTAGCTTGAAATCTAAGCTAACACAACATTTGGGTTTAGCTTAACACACATTTGTAAGAGGTAACTAACACATTTCAGATGTTAAATATTGTACTTTTCAGACCCATTGAACATTTTTCATAGCAACGTCTAACTTCAGTAATTTGGATTTAATGCAGACCAACTTCAAGTACCTGATATTCTTTTAAGTAACTGGACAGATTATAAACATCTTTTACATATAGGGATCGTATATGTGTCCTGTGATTTTGTATTTATCCTGTAGCCTATTTACTGCAACTTTGTGTGAAAATGTGAGATTTTACTTCTAAGGGAAATGTAAACTTGTTCACTTTAGAAAGTTGATAATAAAAAAGTTTTCCTATTATTCATTCAGCTGTCACTTGCTAACAAGGGGAATGACTCCACAAGTGGAGAGGCCTTTGTGGCACCACCTCCCCCCACATATGAGGAAGCTATTGCAGGTAGGACTATACGCATATTCTCATATTTCAAACCCAGCTGTGGTATTTTGAGACTATTTTCACTCCATATTTACTGAACTGAAAAGGCATTGTAGCAATGAGCGTGTATAAATGTGTGAGGAATTGGAGTGAGTGACATGACCTAAATGAATGTGACCGTTAGGTGTCAGTGCTCCTTGCTACAATGATGTGGAGATGCTCACAGAGTTCACCTGGGATGATGTCAACATCAGAAGAGTCTTCATTCGTAAGGTATCACAAAGCTTCATGTCTTTCTGGTTCAGCAGGAATATTGTCACAACAGAGCAGTGTTAAAATGTGACTCCCTGATTCTGGATTTCTTTCTTTTAGGTTTACTCTATCTTGATGATCCAACTTTTGGTCACTGTTGCGATTGTGGCTCTTTTTACCTTCTGGTAAGTCTTCCTAATTTTTGGTAACCTAATTACTATTACAGCTTGTTTTTTTGTGGCTATATATTTACAGATTTATTTCTCTGTTAGTGATCCAGTGAAAGACTACATTCAAACCAACCCTGGGTGGTACTGGGCCTCATAGTAAGTCACACTTTCAAAGAGAACACAATATTTAAGAAAATGAACTTTATTTATTTATGTTTTGCCAGTCATGCCTAACAGTATTTTTCTTATATGGCAGTGTGGTGTTCTTTGTCACCTACTTGACTCTGTCATGCTGCTCTGCACCCAGGTAAATCAATATTGCTCAAAATTGACTCTATTACAGAATAAATAGGAAATCTAAATGATTTGATTCTTATCTTGCAGGAGACAGTTTCCGTGGAATCTGATCTTGCTTGCCATCTTTGTAAGTCAAAAACAGCTACTGTAATACATTTAATAAATTTTTTTCTCATTTGTTAAATTTGTAAACATGAATGGAAATTGTTATTTAAAATATGTATTTCATTGCAGACTTTATCCCTTTCTTACATGACTGGAATGTTGTCCAGGTATTGATTTATATTCTCTTTCTGTTCCCTTTCATGAAACTCTGCAATTTTGTGTATTCTACATTTTATATTTATATTGCTAACTCACACTCCTTGAACGTCTTGACATTTTTCATGTCATATCCACAAATTTCATTGGTTTATGTAAGGATATTAGAGGGCATGCTATCACAAAGTACCAGATAAAAGTGGTTTTCTTTTTACACATTTATGTTTGAAAAGTGTGTTAATTTGAATACAGATGCAGACCAGTTTTTGTTTACATTATTTGCTTTTTTAATAGTATTTTATTAAACATTTACTTATTACACAAAAATAACAGCAAAAAGAAAAAAGAAGCAGAACAGATCACCATAGAACATGCACACAGAAATATAGCATTTCTTATTTCCAACTTACCACTGGTTATATAAAAGTATAGCAAAGTATATTATTGACATAGATTATCCAAATGAGGACTCTCAAAATTAATAAAAGGCATCCGGGTTGCCCTTAAGACCCAAAATGTCTCTCTATTCAATTGTGTAACAAAAAGCCACGGATCCACTGTAAAATGTAATGTCTTTCTATATGTAGAATTTTACTTGGTACCATCATCTGCTGAAGTATCAGGAACAGTCCAGGCACAGATCATATCATTCACTTTAGTTTAATATGTTTTGTGTGTTTTTTTTGTTCTCTGAATATTGATGTGGTCAGTAAAATAACATAAATCAAATTAAATTCTGCGTGTTCATTTTTCTTTTAATAGTTTCTATAACACCAAGTCAATAGTGATGTGCCTGGGCATCACAGCCACAGTCTGTCTTGTTGTTACAGTCTTCAGCTTCCAAACCAAGGTGAGGCAAATGGTCTCTCTGTCTGTGTTTGCTACACACTTAAACACTCGTTTGATCCACTCTCTCCACTCTTGATCAGCCTGATTAATGGACGACTGTCAGGGTCTTAAGATAACAGGAGGCTCTGAAAATGATTATGAATTGTATGAAAGGGATGAATTGTATGTGAAGAGGCATTGTTTGTGTGTCTGTACTCTACATCTGAAGTCTGTGTTTTCTTTTGCACATTAATATTGTGTACCAGTGTGCTTCTTTGTAAAAAAAAAAGAAAAAAGAAGTTGATTTCTGCTAGCTTTCTGTATTTATTGTAATTGACTTTGTCTGAAATATTGTTGTAGCATTGACCCCCTTTCTAAGACACATTTGTCCCATGGAAGACAAATAAACTATCTTAACTAATCCTAACTTACACACATTGGCATTCAAACACCATATTTAGATGCATATTTTTTAATATGTCCAGTTAATTGATTTTAAGTATCTGCTCCCCCCGGGCCCTCTCTCTCTCTTTATCTCCATCTCTAGCTTGATGTGACCTCTTGCCAAGGTATACTGTTCATCTTCTCTATGGTGATGTTCATCTCTGGACTGGTGCTGGCGATTGTCCTGCCTTTTCAATATGTAAGTACAGTCAGTCAAAGAATCCACTTCCAGATTCTACATGATACTTAATTGTAAAGCAACACTAAAATAATCAATAGCAAAACAGCACACACGAAAAAGTAAAAAGGTGTGAATAACTCTGGGAGTTACATATTTGATTGTTTAAAGACTTTGCATCACAGAGGTGCCATGTGTTCTCATTATCTGCTTGCTTTAAACTGATACTTTGTCAGGACATCTTGGCATCACATTTCAAAGCCCAAAGTTTCCCTTGAGGGGTGTTTTTCCATTGACAGGGCAAAGAACTCTACTTGATCCTTGTTGTCTGAAAATGACACCACCATATGGTAGTGACGTAGTCTTTCTGGAATATTCTAAAAAAATAAAAGGTCAACAGCAGAAACAGGAAAACTAATACACTCATTGCAGAAAGAAGACTGCACCGTGTCAAATTCGTAAACTTAAGTTCTAAACTAACAGAATGTAATCATTCCTAACATGGCACCTCCTCATCCTGACTCTCATACTGACAGGAGGAACCACAGAGCTCTGTTAGGTTAAAATTTCTGAAGTTGAGATATTTTTCCTCCAAAAGGTTCTGGAGGAATCACCTCAAACCAGATGTTGGACTGGATTTTATTTCAATTTCATTTGTGAATGTTAGAGCCTCATTTTCAACAGTGGAGCTATAAAGGTTGAAAAGGGTTATCATTTTTGGAGAAAAATCTCATCAACATCAATATTTCCACAAAATAAGAGACAAAATAAATATCATGTTTCATAGAGAAAAAGCCTCTCAGAATCTGAGCTCAAAGCGAGGACATGCTGGTCTCAGTGTCCTGGCGGCGTTCAGTTTGTCACCTAATGCTGAGATCGACTCAAAACCTTCCGCGATCGATGTATCGCACCGCTGCTCTAACAAAGCACAATAGTTCAGAAACAATAGGAAATGGGGAAAAAGCTTTTTTACTGATTAAATCCTGTTATAGATTGTTCTTGAAAAACTAATCAGTCACGGCTGATTAGTGGGCGAACTCACGGCTACACAGTGACCCATTGATTTTTTACAGCAGACAGCCGCTCCCCTCTCTTGCAGATACTCCGTACCCCAGCTACATTTTCTAGGGGTACCCAGTACCCGACCGTACCCGCCTACTGTGACCCCTGACAATAATATGGAAAATACATCTTTACCTTGCAGGTACCCTGGCTGGATGCCATTTATGCCGCGCTGGGAGCCATTCTATTTACAATGGTAAGAGTATGTTTACAGTTGAGCATTAATGATGATGTAGAAGATGCAATACGCAAAAGACATCTGATTAAGTGGTGGGTTAACTGCTCTTACTTTGTCTGTTGTAGTTCTTGGCATTTGACACACAGCTGCTTATGGGGAACAAGAGATACACCATGAGTCCTGAAGAATATGTGTTTGCCACCCTCAACATTTACCTGGACATCGTGTATATCTTCTCCTTCTTCCTCCAAATCTTTGGAACAAAGCGAGATTAAGCTCGCCCTTCAAACCTGCAGGGCTGCACCATCATAAAAAAAATGTAAGATGTTGGCAACCATGGTGACAGTGTTTTCAGAAAAAGGTTTTTTTTTAGTTATGATACTTTATAAATCTCCTATATAGCTCCACATAGACACATTTTTATAAATATTTCCACCCAAAGTTGTCTAATACCCTTTAAATACGATTTCCAGCATGTTTGTGAACCCAACAGTTAACTTACAAGCTTTATGAACCAGAAACAATCAGTGATTTGTGATATCTCTACATTCGATGTTAGTTAAACATTCTGGGTGTGTCCATAGTAGCTGTATCCATATGTGTCATAAATCATGTGCAAGGAACAAATGTCATTGCTCTTTTAGGATTAATAGAAACAACAAAACATAATGCATGACTCTTAGCTCAAACTTATGCAAATAATATTCATTCTATCTTTTGAGTGTTGCTGTGGATCTTATTTTAGACTGGTAGGATAAATGTAACTTTAAAATACATTTAAAAAATATATATGCATCTAGTCATATCACCTCTATACTGTGAATTGAAAGTGTTCTGCTGTATTTAACAACTTGACAGTAAGTGATACATATTAATACATATTTAAATTTGTCAATACACATTAATAATTTAACCCAAAGTCATAATGATTTTGGTTTATGTGACTACAAAACTTTTATTCAATGTGTTCCCGTTTATGCAATCCCTGTGTGTGACTTGTCTACTGTGTGGTTGAATCAATATGTTTCAATGGAGAATTCTTGATTGATGTCTTTCAGAAAGATATTCAGATTGAGCCTTATAGGTTTTAGAGTTACTAATATGAGAACTTTCAATCAACTTGACTGTGTATCTGCCAGTAAATATCAACTTTACAGTGCCAAACATGGAAAGACTTTATGCACCGTTTAATAAGGACTGCATTTGTGGAGGAAGCTGAATGCTTCCCCCACAAGCATTCCTCCACTTTATTTTACTATTTTTAGATGGCATTAAAAGTTAGGAGTCTGATGCTTCAAATGAATTTATAGGAGTTTTAAAATGTCCTTTTTATTACTTTTACTTTTATTATACTGGTGAAATATGTTGTTGGACTCTGCATTTCATCCTGGAATTGGTGTTACTGTCTTATGTATTCAAGAGTGTGTATAATTATAGTCGCCAGTTATGACTAAATAAATTGAGCTTCAACAACTTTAATATTGTGTTACAGTTCTTGTTAAAGGTTTGAACGTTTATATTGGCAATTCTGCTATAGAAACATCATCTATATATATATATATATATATATATATATATATATATATATATATATATATATAAAAAGATATACATGTCTGTGTGTGTGTGTGTGTGGGTCTGCTTTTTTTCAAATAAAAATTATGTTTATGTGTTAATCAACTTTCCTCTGATATTCCTAAATAAAATTCAATCTTGACAGTTATCTTCCATTTGCTTCCATTTCCATTTGTAGTTTAATCTCAGTGTGACATCTCAGTGGTTTGTGAGAGACCACCATTGAATGAACAATATTATATAGACCAGAGAATATAACAGACAAGAGAAAGTGGAGAAGTTTAAAACAGGGTTATGTTGTAAAGCAATATTTAAATGTTTGAATATCACCGAGCTCTTAACCAGTGATCCAAACATGGAAAGAGAATGCCACAACTGCTAGCCTACCGAGGTATGACCATCTAACCTAAACGGACAGGTGGTCCAACAGGGCACTGATCAGAGAGCATAAGAGGTCCACAGTAACTCTGGAGGAGCTGCAGAGATTCACAGCACAGATGGAAAAGTCTGTTGACAGGACAACTGAGTTGTGCGCTCTACAAATCAGGCCTCCGTAGAAGAGAGAATGTAACAAAACCACTGTTCAAAGAAAGTCATGAAAAGTCCAATTTGCAATTTTCCACAATGTTATGTAAGGAGGACACTTTTGTTAGATAAAACAGAAAATAAACTATTAGGCCTACATACAAAAAACTGCACATCAACCTGAATATGCAATAGCTACCATAAAACAAGACTCCTTTATTAAGCATGTTTTTAACTATCCTGAAAGCATAAAATACATACAAGTCTATTATCAGTAGCTTGCATAATACTAGTTACCCTGACTGGGCATATAAATTTACAATTTCCACAGCTAGAAACTGGAACACAGCTATGATGTGTAATTAAAAGAAACAAGCTTCGACGTCAGAGTTGTTTTACAGCATGTATAACCAGAAATCACCTCCTCTGGATCACTTTCAGATTCATAATAACTAACTTGAATAAAATAATTAAACCCCAAAATTTCAAATAAATACCACAAGATAAACTCACGTACACCAGAGGTACTTGCATCATAGTTTGAGAACCATGTCTTTAAACTCCACGCAAGCGGGTGTGACGTCTATAAAGCGCTTTTCTTAAGTGTGCACTAAACCAATACATTTACACAACACTCAATTTTACAACCTCCAGTCATCCAATCAGATTCGGCGACAGAGCTATGTCAGCTTCAGCCATGATGTGGTTTTGAATGAGGAAGAAGCGGGAGATGTTGTACTTCAACGGGTTTATTTACGTTTTATAGGCTTATTAATTATCTGTAAATGCGTTAACCTGCAACTAAAAATGAGGGCAAATTTTCCGAACGCGAGAACAGCGACCTATGGCGTTCCTCTGGGAATTTAAACAGGACTCAATAAATTAGCCGTGTGGCTAACCACGCTAGCTAGACTCGGCTAATTCCGAGCTAAGAGGCTAACGGTTAGTTGTTTCCTTAGAAAAGTAAAAAGCATGTTTAGGGGGAGCGTTGCCCTTTAAAACCGCCTTAGCTTTCCTGCCTCGGTTGAATGAGGCACGTGAAGCCTCATTCAGCACGACTATTATTCAGACTGGTAGCAACCACGGCGTTTTTTTTTCTTTAAACTCTCGCTGTCATTTATGAAACTTTAAAGTCATGCTGAATAAAATCTACGAATGGATAGAAACGAGCTTTGCCAATCTTCGCAACGGAGAACCGGCTGTGGAAAACTCACCTGAACACCCGACTCCGACAGATGCTCCAGTCAGAAGAAAAAGACCAATTGATTGGTACGAGCTGTAAAAACTATATGTTTAAGCTAAATTATATATATGTATAATGGAACACAACGTTTTGAAACTTGTGTTTATGTCTGAAATTTCTGCCTTTTTTTTCATTTTAACGCACTAATAACGTCTCTATTTTCAAGTTTGGAAGACGACGACAGTATCGATCAAGAAGACTTACTAGTTAAGAAAACACGAATGGGTATGTGCATATTCGCTCAACTACTTTGTCAGGGTTTAAAACCTCGTTGGTATCGCGATAGTTGCTAATGAATTGTTGTAATGTTTTTCTAGGAGATTTGATTGATTCAGTCAGGAGTGCTGCTGAAGGCGTTAAAAATCATAGTAGCAATGTAGCTACATGGATGAAGAAAAATGTAAACCCCTCTTTGAGAAATATTCTGCCAACCTCTTCTGATTCCCCTTCCGGAGAGCCCCAGCCCTCAACATCAGCAACAGTCTACCCAAGGAGACCGGTGAGCTTTAGAAGGATTATGTTAAATCATGTTTCACAAGACGTGCCAGAATTGGGCATGGATCATTTCCAAGAGTTTCTAAAGTTCAGGTTTTAAAGAGAATCTTTTTGACAAACCGTCTCATGGGTTTAAAGCTCTTTTACTGTGATGCTAGAGTAACTTCAAAGATGTCCTTTTCCTTTGAGTTTTACACCTGGGTCGGCATGACATTCCCATGGCATGATGATTCTGAATGAATGTAGCTAGGTTTAAAAACCAAAGCAAAACTTGAAAAAACACCTTATTGAAAATAACCTTTTAGGTGTAACAAGATGTTATTAGATAGGTAATTAGTCTAAGCCAACCTGCAGTCACTCCTTGACAAATATGCCGGTCAATACTTTGCAACATGAAGTTTTGAAAAGCGCATACCACTAAATTTGACGTTCCATACAGCCAGAGAAACCTGTTTCCCACCAGCACATTTATTTTACATCATTAGAAGCTAATTAAACTGTAGGAAATGTATGATGGAAAAGTTCAAGAGTTTTGAAGTTGTAACACTTTCAAAAACCACAGTTTTATTTAAATCTATGCATCAAATTAGTAAGTAAAAAAGAAATGTTGATAGTATTTTTTTGTCATATTTATAACATCCATTTAATGCTTATTAGCATCCAGTATTTACATGGATGTGACACACGACACTTGACTTTTTTATTGCTAAAATTCACTTTGTTTGCCTTAATTTTGAAGAAAGCTCAGGACATTTGGGGGCTACTTCTGCCTTAAGTTTCCAGTCACTCCGATGAACAGATTACCAGTAAAGCAGGAACGGTAATAAAAATGACAAAAACATTTATCTGTATTTTTTGTCAAAGATTGTTCACAGGAACTCTTTGGATCAAACGTTTGCTGCTCCTTCAACAATATTGGAGTGGAAAACACCCAAAACAGGTAAACTTGTCTCTTAAAGCAAGAGTTGTTTTTTTTTTTTGCAATAAACTTCTAAAAGTATTTAATATTTTTCTTCTCCAATATCTTACCTTAACTCATTCACAGCCTCCTCGCTACTGCAGGTTAAAAAAACATGTTTTCCTCTGTTCCACAATTTCAGACTGGCTGCGTAATGACAGAATGATGATGGGATCAAAGGTTTGTAGGCGACAAGTTTGTATGAGTCCTGCACATCGTGAGGTGCCAAAAACAAATGGGCATTCGGTCGGTGTGCGACCCACCATTCACACCAAGCTGCACCCCTCCCCAAGGCTGGGCAGGCCTTTAAGCCTCCGGCCGCATGGAGCTTCCAGGTATGTCTTGCTTCTTGGTTATTTTGTGGAAATGTCCTCCATGTTGGATGATATAGTTTGTAAGCCCCCCCGTGTTTTTTTTAATGACTCAAACCATGTCTGTAGTTTGTCAGGAGGAATGGGCACAGCAAGCAGTTCCTGCAACAACATGTATGAGAAAACCTTTCCTATCAAAGTGGTGCAAAGCCCGACTCACAGCACGTCATCAAGCCGCTTAAACAAAGCTGGACCCCACTGCACAGCTCAGGAGGTAGGACATGAGGGCAGGAAGCCATTGTGCTTATTCATCTGATTCATTTAATTCTGTTTGTTTTTAATTATCATTCGTTTCCTCCTCTTGTATTAGTCCATCCGTGAGGAGGAGAAGGAAATCTACAGACAGCTTCTCACTATGGTTTCTGGTGGCCAGTCCACTGTCCTTCATAACGGCAGCGCACACACCTTTGTGAGATCCCATAGAGATTTGTAAGTATGCAAACAGAGAGAGTATCTTTACACAGTCGTATATTGAAATCTGAGAACACATTCTAGATGGAACGTTAAAGAGAAGTAAGAGCTTTATATTTTTATAAGTTATTTATTGTAGTGATCAAACAGCATCTGGAAAATTAGTAGTTTTATAAAAACCCCAGTGATCATAATTGAAATTTATTTCCTTTTTTCTCTGTATTTTGTAAATGAGTTTGCAACACATTCAACAATTTATTCCTTAATTAACTGCATCTACAAACTTGTCTGTAATCATCTGAAACCAGAGGTGACAGTTGATTACCCAAAAGAGTTGAGAGGAGAAACTTTGTTCATATTGGAAGTTAAATTAGCAACGTTGTCAATGAATCCTAATGTAGAATTTTTTTCAGTATTGTGACCGATACAGGTATTGATATCAGATTGGTGCATCTCTACTCTGATGTGGACTTTCAGCCTCCAGTTTGACATCTGATATGTACTGATTGTTGCCTTCCTCTCATTGTCTCTTCAGCACCAGCTTCCTCACCAGCCACACGCGGCTACAACTGTCTTCTCCAGCTGGATCAGCAGCTGAAGGGACGTCAGAAGGACCCAGTAGCCCACTCAGCCCCCGAGGGATGTCCAGTCAGAGCTCCAGCAACCTCCCCAGCCCTGTGGGAGCTTCCAGGAAGTCAGGGAGTCAGATTTGGCCAGCAGACGCAGACCTCAGCTCCAGTCAGCCCACTGCTCTTTTCTCTGCTCCTTCCCCATCAACTCTGCAAGACAGCACCTCTCAGGGGACAGAGTCATCAGGTTAACTTTAAATAAAACAAAATGCTGCTTCAATGTGTGGTTTTTATCCTCTTTTATTGTAAAGTACATTTATTTATTTGCAGCTCATGATGGTGACTCTGTAATTATTGTAAATGAGCAAAAATGCAAAAAGCAAGAAAGCTCAAGGTTAGTACTTTAACTTTCTAAATAGCTTTTATGAACTAATCATTTCGCATTGTTATTTTTAACCGTTTCCTATATTGTATTAGCACTATATTGTTAAAAGTAGCTTGGATATTCGATGTATAAGAAACCAAACTTTGCTTTTGCAGCATGCCATTATTCCAAGCTGAGCTGTGGATCAAGGAACTGTAAGTTTCTTTAAAATCATTTGAGGATGCAAAACCTCATAATTAAAGTCTGATTTGGATAGGCCACAAACAAAAAGAAGGTTATTTTTAAATTTCATTTGATCTCTTCCCTGGTTTTGTCTAGGACTAGCATGTATGACTCTCGAGCGAGAGAAAGACGAAGACAAATAGAAGAACAGGAAGCCTTGGCTGCCCAGCTCCTGCGACAGGTTGGTAGTCGCCTCTTATGCTTCGTCCAACTCCATTTGTACCCCAATCGATGTTTCTCCTGTTGTAATAATCTCCAAAAATCCCTGGTCGACAGCGATTGTCTGATGAGGGAAAACGGAGCCCACATGTTGAGGTCCATGTTCGCGTTCCTTTGGAGAAGGAAGTTCCTCTGACTTTTGTGATGGAGAAACCAAAGTCTGTGGAGGAGAAACCTGAATTTCCAGAACTCTCAGAGGTTTGTTCTGTTTGCTGCATAATTGGAAATGAAAGTGGGGAACACAAAGGAGCTTTAAACCTGAATTATGACATCATTATGTGCTTTTCTCTGTTTGTGCCTCTGTACTCCTGTTAAGGAAATGGACGCTGAGGTGCACAGGGCGCTGATGAAGGGAGGAAATCCTCATGAAGTACTAAGTGAAGGTTTCGGTCTAAGCCTCACACGAAAAGACCTGCAAACCCTCAGCAACCTCAACTGGCTAAATGATGAGGTGGGGGAACATAAAGTCCTTAAAGTGTAATTAATGCCTCTGAAAACATCGTACCAGATCAGTTCAGTTCAGTTTGAGCAAAAGAGCTGAGGCAGTAGTGAGACAGATTTAGGCCAATTAATGAAAGACTAAAGTGAACCGCACAAAAATGTCATAATTTGCACTGAACGATAGATAGAATTCTAAATAACCTGTTTAGATAGTTTAGCAGCACAAAAAAAAAAAGTTGATTTGGAGGTGAGTTTTGCTTTAATTTGAAATCTGAACCGGCTTAAAAGAGTAAGTGTTTTAAGTCTGTCAATTATAAATTTCAGTTTTAATTAAAAATATTACATTTTGCCATGTTGGATTTCCCAAATCTGCCACTTTTATTAAAACTGTAAACCTGAACTTCCACAGCGTGCAGCTGATGACATTGTCCAGCTGCCCTCCATACCAAAAGGCATCGGTTCCAAAGTTTTTCTATTTGTTAAACTTTCAGGCCTGACTTTCATTAAAAACAAAGCTGGGAGGCAAATTTGTGGGATGTGAGCCCAGACACCATATTTAACCATTAATAGCAAACCCTGAGTCTAACTAACAATCAGTTAGTGTTACACGGTACCCTTGCAAAAGTTAACTTTCTAAAACTGACTAGCACAAATTAAAGCTTTACAGTTTCCCTTGGTAACATTGACCACCATGTTTCTCTAACTTCTATTCTGTATTATTCATAAAGACTAACACAATATCTAGGATTAGTCTTTTGACTATTTTTGCCATAAGTGGGACTGTAGCAACTGTCCCTGTGTGCTATAACTAATTTAAAAATATAGTATTGTACCTCTATTTGCACCCCAGAGGATATTGTTACACTTTCTTTCAGGGCAGAATATTTCTGATTTTCCATCAATATAGTAAAGTACTTTCCATATTTTTATCTGCACCTACTCTCCAATTCCAATTCATGTTCATCTCATTTTATTTCCCAGGTTATCAACTTTTACATGAACCTGTTGGTTGAGCGCAGCAAAGAACCAAACCGGCCGTCGGTCAATACATTCAACACGTTTTTCTACCCGAAGCTGCGGAGCAGTGGCTACTCTGCTGTCCGCCGCTGGACCAAAAAGATGGACATCTTTGCGAAAGACATCCTGTTGGTTCCTGTCCATCTGGGAATGCACTGGTGCCTCTCGGTAAAACAAAGCGAAGGTCACATTGACAGTAGATTTCATTGTTTTAGAGTGTTTTTCACCTAAATGTGTTGTTCTCTTCTTTTAGGTGGTGGATTTTCGCAAAAAGTCTGTTATTTACTTTGATTCTATGGGAGGAAGCAATGATCAAGCTTGCCAGATATTGTTGTATGTCCCTGTCACGTTTCAGTTCATTAATGGAATTTATGCATAAATTTGAATGTGACCTGTTTGATGACCTTGAAATGTGCGTCTTATGTGTGTGTGTTCACAGTGACTACCTGCAACAGGAAAGTAGGGACAAAAAAGGCAAAGAACTTGATGCCTCAGGCTGGACTCTACACAGCAGGATGCCCGGTGTAAGTTTAACGCATTGTCTGACAGAAAGTGCAGTGTTTATAAATGTGTCATGTTCCCTTGTATCTTCATTGGCTTAACAAGTTTGTTGTTCCATAAATTTCCATTTAAATATATCCTCAGTGACCTGCAGAGGGCAGTAGGAGATTTATAAACAATCAACAACAAAACTCAGTCCAAGTATAGGGCAACTAATAATATTTACTACACCTTTTAGTTAATTGCATAGACTTATTATGTTATGATATTTGTATTTGGGGATCATGAGCACAATTAAATGTAATTAGAATGGGGTTAAAATTAGTTGGAAGTAAAAGTAGTTTAAGCTTCCGTAAAAAGTTTGCAAGTCAACATCTGTAAGCAGCTAATCGGTCAAACTTGCTCTCCAGAAAACATTCAACAGCTGAAACACATTACCTGGTAGGAGATTTTCTTTCTGGTTTTATTTTGAGGGGGTTTAATGGATGATAATAATCAGCCCTTGGATCAGTTTCTCTTGTTTGCCTGTCCTCTGCAGCTGCAGTTTGATAAAACTCACAAGGCATCTAAACCTCCGTTTGTCATCTACTAATTTACAATCTTATCGATACATTTGATCACTGCAGTATTGGAAAGCTATAAAGCCCTTTTGTAAACGACCTAATTAGGAAGTAATTAGATGCTCCATCTGCCATGTCTGTTTGATATAGTAGTGCAGACTGAGGCAGCCAATAACTATGTTTCCACTACAAATATGTCCATTAAATAAGAAAAGCAATTACAATCATGTGAAGCGTGCTCACGCAACAAGTCAGCAAAAAACGGGCCGAGCCATTATCCTCCAACTACTTCCTCTCGTCTTCTTTGTGGTTTCCGTCAGTGACGACATCCAGTTGTTGATCAAAATAAATGTTTCATGGCAGTTTTGTGAAATAAACCACTTTTGATATGGCCAAAGCTAGAGATGTGGCGATCAGTTTTTTCCTGTCTATTCCGATTCTGACCACCCATGAGGGCCGATCACTGATACCGATCACATTTTTTAATCATAAGCACTACCAGTTACATTATGTGGAAAAAGAAACCATAAATTCATCTTAATTTTGACAAAAATTTGTTTTTAATAACTTTTTCCAAGAAAAAAAACTAAACATGTACTGTGCAAATTGTACTGCTATTGGTAATACTATCTTTAACAGACTGAAAACATATGAAGGTTCTGAAGAGGCTAAATAATTCAAAATGTCAAAATAAAACCTCTCAACATTGCCAAAAAATGCTAAGCATTACTAGTATTAACGATGCTGTTGAATTACAACAGCCCTTTTACAGATCTAGATATAGTTGCGTTCAAAAGTTAACAAGCAGCTTTACCTCATTATTTTTTTTAAGTTATGCAGCCATCTTGGAAAAAACACTCAATATTTATGATTATACAGAATAGGGCTATATTTAGTAATTCAAACTCTTCATAAAGTGTATTTTCCTTTAAATGATCAAAAATGAGATCACTTAGAAAAATCCGGGGATAGCAGCTGGGGTGGCAACACTGACAGTGTGTGAACATGTTTAAATGTTCAGCTCTTTGTTTGCTCATCTTGTTGGAAAGTTTTAAGCTTTTATGTGTCAAATATTTTCTAGCTTGAGGTTTTAAATGTTAGGGCCTAAAATTAGCCTATAAAGGTTACTGTCATAAAAACGTCCATGTTACAAATTCTTGTCTATAGAACATTAAACATCATTATCTGTGCTGCTCGTTTTGCTAATGCCATCAGCCACAGAGGAGCGAAGACATTGTACAGTCATCTGATATTTACTCATTTTAACACTGCATTTTTCGTACTATTGAAATACAATTCTTTAAAATAAATGCTTTGTAAACCTTTTTTTTATCTAATACTCCCCATTCATGTTTGCCTTGCATACAGGAGATCCCACAGCAGATGAATGGCAGCGACTGTGGAATGTTCACTTGCAAATATGCAGATTACATAACCAAAGACAAGCCAATCACATTCACACAGGTAATTGTAGACATTATTGATAGGAATCTATGAGTAAAGCCTGGTCACAGTAGTCTCAACGTGCATTCTTCCTTTTTTGTTGAACAGAAACACATGCCATACTTCAGAAGGAGAATGGTTTGGGAAATTATGAACCACAAGTTGTTGTGATGTCATGATTGCTGTTCAGACACTTGAAGTCGACTCATGACGAAGGTTGAGCTCCATTCCTCGTGAGGTTCAACTGAGACTTGCACACCAGCTCCTCAGACCAGAAACCAGCTGTTTCACTCAAGGCCCTCACCCCTCTGCTCCCTCCTCCCCCCCGGGCTAATGCAGGCTGGCAGACGTTGCTGGAGCACAAATCACTGCCTCCCACTCCTCTTCTGTTCTTTTGGCTCTTGATGCAGCAGCGGAGCATCACAATAGCAGCTAAAACACTTTGTATTTGGTTGTAATTCCTGGTCAGAGCTATTTTTGCATTGTTTGTAGGGATGTCTCTTAAGTGAATCATACTGAGGTTTTCTTTCTTCCTCAGAATGTTACATAATCCAACCTCACCATGAAAATATGTCCATTCTACAATTTGCTAAAATAATTTTTAAAAAAAAGGGCTGCAAACTAATCTGTGATTAGTTACTTAGCATAAATACTGACACTTGTTTCTGTTTTGTCACCTGATTGACAGCTGCAGGCTTGTGCAGGTATGGACATTGTTAAGAGTGGATGGAATCAAAATGCACAAAGGTCAATGTGATTCCACCTCAGAGTATGATTTATAATAGTCTTATTTTCAGTGATCCAGGTGTAACGGAGCATTTACAACCTAAAACAGCAGGGTAATAAAACTTTGGCATTTCCTTATTCTTGTTAAGATTGTAAATTAAAAATCTATTTTATGTATTTGAGTCTTCTTAGGCAGCAGCATTTGAGTCATTCAATAGATTTTGAATTTTTGTACATACTTGAAGCATATACAGCCTACTATGTAACAATAAACTTTTTTTTATGTATTTCTTATTCTGTCTTAACTAAAGTCTGTTTCAGAAATAAATTATCCAAGATGTTTTTTTGTAAATTACTGTTCATATGTAATATTATTACTCACAAACCGGTCTATTTTAACATTTTATTTTAGTAACGTGTACATCTAACCTCTAATCTAACATCTAACTAAAAGACCTCACTTTTAGTTTTTTTGGTCAAATGTAGATGTAGCTTATCTATTATTGCCAGGTATTTCATCTTCTACTGTGGGGTTTTTGTCGGAGATTTAAGCGATACCATGGTCTTAGAACAACCTTCTAGTTCCTTTTGCTCAGATAAATGACGTTTTCTCTAGAAACTTAGCTCTAACTTCAAGCAACATGGATTCAATGTTTTTTCACTCCAGACTAATATACAAGTTACTTTCGTCTGAAAAGATGAATCGCTGGGCAGTATTCCAGTCACATTTCTCTATTACCCAGGTAAGACATCCATGACATGATCTACAGCAGTTGCATTTCTCGTTGTTGAGCCTCTAATAAACCAGAGGTTCCTCTGTGTGGCGGTGTGTTACTACACAATCTTCAAAACTGATTATTCTTGTTGCCGTGCACTTTTTACTATCATTTTCTTTTCCTTCCACACAACTTTCCCTACCTACATGCTTGGAAAAAGCAATCTGTCGTCCATCTTGACTGGACAGACGTCCTTATGATTATGTATAGGTCATACAATTAAGACAAGATTTCTGTCACAAACTAACTGAGTTTTAGAGTTTTTCCAAGATCAAGATTAATAAAAATAAATGCACTGCTGTTTAATTTGTCCATACAAATTTCACTTTTTGAATGCAATTACATGTTAAATTATGCTATAATTTACTGAGATGCTCCTATGAAGGATTAAACACAAACTACAGTGAAAAACAATTTATTGAAAATCTCAAACCAAGCGACAACTTCAAACAAGGGATGCTTTCCCCTTCATGTGGGCAGAACAAAAAATCCTGCGTCATGGCACAAGCATTACTGAGGAGAAAGTGATGCAGCAAACAAGCATTCATGGGCATTTGGAAAAAAAAGTGTACAAGTTGACCTCATGTGTAATGAGTGACCTTTATGTAGGAGACAGAAATCCCAAATTAGTAGCAGCATGAACTTATACTGAAGCCAACATTTTTAACTTCAATGTTTAGGTCTGAAAGAACAATTCTAACATCTGCAGTGCGTGAAAACAAACCCAGAGAAAGAAACCTGGTATGACAGAGTAGCATTTCCCAGCCCCTGCTAGTGAAATCTAAGGCATTTCTGAATGAGTCGTTCTGTCTTTTTAAGTGAACATTGGTTTTTTTGTTTCAAAGAAAACTTTCAAAATCCAACTGTAATACGCATCTCAGTGAAAAACCTTGAAACTGCACGGATTGAATTCACAAATCATGTCATGTCTTTGTGCGTACAAAATTACACTCGTCACGTTTTATCAGACCACATAAAATTTCCTGCAGCTCTTTCAAAACCCCTGATTTGGTGTGACAATTGTTCCCTTTTAATGTTGCAACTCGGCCAACAGTTACTGGATCAGATTTGCAGACAGGATCAGATATGAGATTCTCATGGTATGAAAACCTCAACTGAAACTACTACTATTCAATGGTAAAATTATATTACTGAAGCAATTTTAAAAAAAATAAACGTATTACACAATATAACTGCTTCTGCTTAGCCATCCTCATCAAATGTTTAAATAAGCATTTATTAGAAGTGACAGGGTGGGATTCTTTAGTTTTCCACACCTTGACTATTGGTCTGAATTGGTATTTTTCGTCAGTGACGGAAAAACATAGTAGCCCTCTTTTAGCCAGCTGACCGGCAGTGCACAGCAACAGGAAGGAGAGTGGCAGGACAACCATTACGGGCACTCTTTAGAGAAAACGCCAGTCAGGCACTTTCAGTACCAACAGAAGGTACTTTAAAAAGCATAAGCCTAAACAAAAAGGAAAACATCTTTATGAAGAAAGGTGAAAGCCATAAAAGTGAAGCAATCTGAAGTGTCTTTTGGGTGTTTTTTGTATTGCATTTACTCAGATAATAAATTAATTGCATAGATCACCAGACATCGGGCATAGTTTCAGAAGAATGGACAGATGGGTTAAAGGATGAAGACACAGTACCAGCTGTGGGCAGTCTGTAGGTGGTGACTGCCTTAAAACCTTACACACAGAAGTAAGACTAAGTTGTTTGAGCAGAATGAGGTAAGTTGAGGTTTTGAGGATTTTTTTTTTCTTTTTTTCACTGATCCCAACTGCATTGGATTAAACTGTGTAACAATCTGAATCTGATATTACGAATGATCTGGAGTCAGGCTTGTAAAGTGCCAACATGTGTGACACAAGACAGAATGAAAAGTGTCTCTCAGCATATTAAAGCCTTTTTTTCTTACATCAATAGAGAAACTCGAACAACATACAAATAATCACTATCTGAAGAAAAAGAAAAGACAAAAAAGGAAATCTCTTCAATCTACTTTTCAACACAACACCCTATCAAAAATAAAATCAAAGCCTCTGAAAAATAGGAACATTTTTTAAAGTGTATAT